>MVGT01002382.1:16368-26425 GCA_002174775.1 Macleaya cordata | reverse complement strand
AAAAAGTAAGAGCATTCCAGGAACTGTCAGCTATACAAACTATACAAAATTAGATACTCGATCTGACGCCACATACCACCGATAAGTATAACAAAATAATCAGAGGCAAACCAAGTCGAAATCAATCATCATGAAACATTCTATAGTTGCCAAGTTGCACATATTTCTTAAGAGAGAAGTACGGGAAAAGAAATCCTCCAAAACTCGCATCTCTAATCATCACATAACACAGCGATACGTGACGTGCGAGCCTGTGAGTTCACCACTGTANTAGAACCCTTTTTTTGTTTAGTGCCATGGGACTTGAACGCTTGACCTCTTTGGATTTCTTGTTTCAATACCATGTTAAAGATCCACTAGCTCTAAGGGCACGAATTTGTTAGAGAGAGGCGACACAATGTATATCACGTAATTATGTGGCTCTAACATGGGGCTGATCACATTCATCTAACAGTTTCACCCCTACTCCTAGATTCCATCAAGTATGCTCATATTGGATTCTCCCATATCTAGTATTCCCTCATCCATTTCAGCATCTGCATCCCTCTATATTATGCTTCATTTCAGGGCCCCATTATGTTTTGAGTTTTCCACAAATTTATTCCAAATCTGGCTTAGAGTTAATTAGACAAAGTTTCTTTTTGATATTTAATTTTGTTCAAGTAGAAAAACTGTTCTATCCTAGAAAATTTTGAAGCACCATACCCATTACAGCCACAAATAACTTATAATTCTAGTGTGCAAGTCAAATCTGAATCTTTCGACAGAGTAAGAATAAACAGACCTTAAAGTCCTTAAATATGCCCAATCCATATACAAGCACCAACATATAGTTCAGTGAAAAACATTGTTCAACATGAACTGGACTCTTTCACATTGAGTAGATCTATTTGAAAAGCCGGATAGGGGTCACGTGATGTTTTCACTCTATATATGGAAAGAGTGCAGTAACAAGATGCATATTTTTTTAATATCCGTAAGACACTAAGACCGATGCTGGACTTGTACTCGTGCTCTTAGTTACTGTGGCAGAAGGATGCTGGACTCACCAAACTGTAGCGGGGTAACTGGACGTCAAGAATGAAGGCAAAAGAACCAAAATGTGTTAGGAGTAAGAGCATTCACTACAAGTGACTAGAAGCATAAATCATAACCATAGAGGCAATTGAAGGTTGAGAATACGACCACAAGAGCCAATAACTGTTACATTACAAAGTAACGTTTGCGATAGATTATAAGTCTGCATTTTGAAAACTGGCTCCTACAAATCAGAAAATGAATCCCGAAGCAAGCTACAACAATCTAATACAAAAAGGATGTGTTATAGGAAATATGAGACGCATTTATGAGAAACACTTGACATCAGGAAACAGGTCTTGTGGAAAATCAATAACAGAATAATGTTGCAATAATATTCTAATAAAGAGATTCACATAGTATCTAACAAGCTATGTTATTAAAGTCGGGGCCTAGGCGGATTTAATCGCTGCCTAGGCGCTAGGCGCCCTCTGGCCGCCACGCCTTGGCCCCTAGGCGTCCAAGGCCGCCAAGCCCAAAAAATCGGGGCCTAGGCGGGCGATTAGGGCTAGGCGGCTAGGCCCCTAGGCGCCGACTAGGCCCTTTATTAAAAACAAATTTCAACTTTCAAGGGGTTTTTTGAAAACATTTATAGTTTTAGGTCCATTGGTTATAAAAGACTTTTTTAGGGCCTTTAATGAAAAAAATCATACATCTCTACTATAATAAAAAGAAGAAAAGAAGGGAAGTGGGGGGGTTTTTTGTCCAGGTAGCATGAGCTACTTTTTTTCTCTCTTTCCTCTTTTCTTTTTTTCTCTGTTTTTTTTCCCCCACCGATTCTTCTTCTTCTCCCTCTTTTTTATTTTTATTTTTTCTTGTGTTTTTCCCCATCGATCCAGGTAGCATGAGCTACTGCCCCCTTCTTGGCCTGCTTCTTCTTCTCCTCCTTTTTCTTCTTCTTCTCTCTTCTTTTTCTCTGCTTTTTTTCCCCGCATACTGCTTTCTTTTTTTGGTTTTACTTTGTTGTTGTGGATCATTATTATTTAACGTACTAAACTATGGATATTTTGTTTTGATGTTGTTGCATGTGGATCATTATTGTTTGATGTTAATTTTATGGAAATTTCGTGACTACATATGTATATATTTTTTTAGAATTTATATTAATTATATTTATATATGCCCGCTTAATCTCGACTAGGCCTCGCCTAGAAGGACCTAGGCGCTAGGCGCCCCTTGGCCGCCCAGCCTCCGCCTAGGACTTTCACAACATAGCTAAGATGTGATTATCTGCAAGGCAAAACCTATCTTTACTGTGAAAGGTCCTCAGCTCTCTAACAGATATTTTCACCAAATACGCTCATGTTTGTCAAAGCCAAGAAGTACATTCTTCTACAATGTTCTGATGAGTGGCTATTTTTATATACATGTCAAGCACATCAGAATCATGATAGCTGGACTGCCCTTGCAACAACCAAATTATTGAATACACCAGATCATAAGGTCATATAACAGAATTTTAAATAGCAAAGGAAGCACGCATTTAAAGAACTATGCACTACCTGTTAACATACAATAACCACAACCTATTCACAAATTAATTCATTGCTACCAATTAGAATTTTCTATTGGTGTCTTATACGCATCTTCAACCTATTGAGTTAAAAAACCAGAGAGATGCATATCTTTTGGCCAAGTTAACCAAGAACAGTGTACCCTGCGGATTGTTTACCATCAGGATGACCACAGAAATACATAACAGAAGCAGCATTACATAATTGTCATTAAAAAAGTAATAATAAGCATGCAACTAAATTTTTCTTGTAGTCTATGACACCATGGTTGTTATCAGTCAGCCTGATATTGAAACCCTTGGTTTCTATATTATCTTTGTTAAAATAATATGTAACACCCCGACCCTGGATACTAATGGTCCGACCCATTTTTGAGTTGAATCCATGACCCAAATCCAAAAGATAAGCAAATCAGTTTAGAAGTGTTTAGGAAGCATGCAGTTTCAAGCATGCAAATACACATTTGAAAAAAAAAAAAAACAAATGCTCAAAGAGTTTTGAAGACTGATTTACAACAGTTCAATGAATAGGGTGCATCTGGTTCATTTCAAATCGGATTCAGAAACCATTTGATTCTCTTGAAACTAGACTCAGAGACCTCTAACGTTTGTCTTTTGGCCAGAGTCTAATTCCAGGTCATTCAGTTCAGGAAATGTACACAAACTTCAGCTTGTACAAAAAAACTGCATAAATTACAAATGTAGGAATTTCTTAAAGGAAGAATAAGTAGTTTTTGGCTATAGAAAGGAACTCAAAAGTATGAACAGATATAAGAACTACCTCAAATCCTTTATTCAAATATAAATGCTAAGGAACTTGTTTCTTAAAAACAATGGAAGAGAAGAAGAGAGAACTGTATCATTGTTTGAAACAAAAGGAAAAGAAAAGTAAAGAGTACTTAGAATCCCAATCCCCATGTGATGTAATCATCACTTATTGTTTGCTAAATATTATATATCACCTACTTGACTTCTACCAGCGATTCTCTACTTCGATCCTTGATGCCTAAGTTTTCCGGTTATCTCCGAGACCTGTGGGGGGGAAAGTAGGGGGTGAGCGAAGAAGCTCAGTAGGTTTAACCAAAATATAGGTTAAAGAGACTAACACGATCAGTTTTTAAACAACAAACAATGCAAACAAATTTTTTTACCCATCTAGTCCATGCATGGTACAAGATTCATAGTTTGAGAAAACTTATCTTGAAAACTGGTTCAGTCATAGCTTTTGGCCAAAATCATTTTCAAACAAATCATACCTCTACTATTCATGTCAAAACAACTTTTGAATTACTATGTTTCAAAACAACAACCAAAGTTTTAGAAAACTGTATACCAATACCTTTTCATTATTATTATTAATAATGTTTCTCTTCCTTCGCCAGGGTTGTTCTAGAAACCAACCACTGTCTTCTCTGGACGGATTCGGATATAAACTTCTCTCTTATGGAGATGCCTCTCGAAGTAGTGCTTCTTAGGCCCAACAACATATCACTTTCACAATACCACAATCACATATCATAACTGACGAAATTACGTTTTAAACTGTGTCACCTCTCTTATGGAGTACACATCTAACCTCTCTTATGGAGAACTTTTTGATACCACATGTAAGTATTACTACTCATGGTTACTAAGGCAACTAACCCTAAAACCCATGGTGTTTCTTTTAATAACTCTCATCTGACCACTTTAACTTGGATAACTTATTATTAAAGAAAGAAAATCACTCATGTTTAACTCTCCCAAAACAATGCATTCTAAGCAGAAAAACCTTTTTGAAAACATGATATTTTTGTAGAAAAACGATTTTGAAAACATGATGATTTTTGAAAACAACCTTTTTTGAAAACATATTTCATAAACAATTTTTAAGGGAATTTTTGAAAAATAGTTATAGGATGGGGGTTTTCCCTACGTGTTTCGCTTAAATCCTCGAGGCTTTATGAATGGCTCTTCTCCGAAGGTCTTCTAGGGCTCCAATGTGACTTCTTCTTCAGTAATTGTTTTAAAAGAAAAGGATAGAAAGAAAGTAGAAGAAAAAAAAGAAGAAAACGAAAAGAAGAGAGAATTTTGAAGGATTTTGGGTTTTTCTTCTTCTTAAACTTGAAAGAGAGAACTAGAGAGGAACTATGAGAGAGAAAGAGAGAGAGTATGGGTCGAACTAGGGAGAGGGGAGGGGTATTTATAGGGTTCGAACTGCCCCCTCTCCTTATCCCATTACACTTTAAAAAAATTAGAAACTCTCCCTTGGAATTTATCCAAAACTAGTTTAAGAAAAATAAAACAATTATACTAGCTTAATGTAGAAAACGATTTCTACATAAGGGGCTGATTTTTAGTTTCAAAAATAAATCTAATTTGAATGGTTGAGATTAGATATCAAGTTAATCCAACGGCTATAATTATCTACTACAAATTAGAGATAAAATAGGGATATGATTTAGGTTTTAGTAGATAATTCAAAACAAGGAATATTTAGGATTTGGGAAACATTTTTGGATGGTTAGGATTAACTAGAGTTTAGATAAACATGATCTAATGGTTGTAATCTAATACTTGTTCCCAAGTTTGAGAATAATTATCTAGTTTGAGAATGTAATATTTATCTAAAATAAATAGGAGTTTATTATTTTTGAAATACTTTAAAGATAGAGTTTTGTTTTTAAAAGAGTTCTATTTTGAAAAGACTTTTGTAAAAACCCAAATACACAACTAAAGTGGCGCACCGATGTGCTGCGTAAGTTTTTTTTTTAATGTGTGGGGCCCACCTAGACGCCCACACCTGTATATATTTTATTAATATATATTAGTTCCTTTTCTCACTAAAACTCCTAAATTTTCTCATTTCATTCATTTTATGCATGCATGGATCTTAGGGCAAGGTTTCTATGTTTCCACCCCACTAACTAACTAAACTCTTTTGGACTTATGTCCAAACTATTTTATGGGCTAATTTGGGCCCCATGGGCTTTAAGCCTACTTCCGGGTCTAACCCAACTAACTAAAAAAAATCTAGGGTGTTACACAATATTTGGGGCATGGAACGTTCTTAGAGTCTTTCTGAGCATGTCGAACTCTATAATCGTATCTCCATATAGCGTTATAATGAAGCCGATTCGATGGACTGTTGAACTGTGTTCAGTCACTGATAGATAACTTTAGGTAGTATGACATCCTGTGTCCATATCTTACCTGTAGTTTGTCTCATCGAGTTAGTGGGGCACAAACAGTTCGGTTCTTCCATCTTAAGATTTCTAAGGAAGCATAATGTTAACTGTGTTGGCAGATGACTCATTGTCGTCCTTAACAATAGTCGTCTCCATTGCATTGGATGCTAGATGTAACTCTGCTTCTGTAATACCCTGAATTTTTGAGTTCAAATTCGCTTAGGTCTAACCCAAGAACTAGTATTATGAATTTATCTTAAATTGAATTATCTTTTGTGTAGTAATCTTTTGTAATAAGATCTATATATACATATTTATGCATGGGTTAGATGGGCTGACCCAATAATCTAGGTAATGGACTTGGCAATGAAACTATGGGTTAAATAGGCTAAACCCATTACTTGTTTTGGGTTGAGACAACTCAACATTTTATAGGTTATTATTTATATATTTTCATATATATGTTTATCAGTATACTTTAAACTCATTTTTGGATATTTTCTGATCCAAATTGGCCTTGGGCTATTTCTGGTGAAGTTGTAGCTCTTTGAATCTAGTTTTCAGAATGGTATGGTGGGTAATATTCGAACATATGGTCTAGGAGTTATGGTCATATTAGTATAATGTGTACATATGGATAATTCATTAAGGAATAATATTTATTCACTCAAAACTTTTGATTTAATCCACAAGATCATTTTGATTGGTATATGTCTTCAAACCATTAAAAGTCACATCAAAGTTTTAGTACACAAAAATTTATCTAGTATTTACTATTTTTATTAAATATTTGACTAAGAATAATAACAATAAAGATTTTTCTAACATCCACCTCCATTACCACTAGATAGTGGTAGATATACTACAATTACTACCACCACTAAGTATAATGGTTAGTCTACCACCACTAAGTGGTAGCTAGTCCACCATTGTAGTGGTTAATCTACTACCATTAATTTTATTTTTATCCACCACCTTATGATTCCATTTTCACCTATATAAAGAGGTAGTTTGTGAAGACAATGAAAGGGGGGAGGGAGATAAAAAGGAGAGAAAAATAGGACGAGAGTTTTCAATTAGAGATAAGTATTTTCAACATCATAAAGAGAGTTTTTATACTTGATTTGGAAGCAAATCAAAGGAGGAGCTACTAATTCTCCTTGGAATAACTCTAAGGAGGAAGAAAAGAGAGAAGAAGAAATTAGTCATTGCTCAAGATTGGACCTTTGGATGGTCCTAAAAATTGAGTATGATGTAGATGAGATAATAAAGTATACTTGGTTAAAATATCAGCTTATTTGGAGAAGTTTAAGTACTCCAATCACAATAAAAATCGTCATCTTTGTTAGAGGAACAAAAATAGCGAGTTCGAAATGAGAAATTCATTACTCTCAAACCTACCGTTGGATCTGTCTAATATTTTTACACAATTATTATGGGATAATTAAATACTACTGTAAAATTTTCAGGTCAATTGGATGAAAGGAAGACCTTGATCCATCATGAAAACCCTACTGGAGTTGCTACTTTAAATTATAAGTAGTTAGTTAATTGAAGGGTGTGGACCAAATATCTACTGTTGGATTTGTAAATATTCCATATATTTATTTGTTAATATATCTATATAATAAATCAGGGAAGACTTTTGTTTATGTTAGCCATCGACGGCCGAAAAGCATTCCTGATAAGTCCATCAAACGGCTGAAATGTGTTCACTTAAAACGTTTTGGACGAAACAGAGGCGCCAAATATGCCGCCACAATTTTGGATGAAACCCTATGTTTTAAATGAAGCATTTCACCTCGCATTCTAAAACTTTTTGGCTTCCTTCATTCTCTAAAAGCTCTGCAACTTCCTTCACTCTCTAAAATCTCCATCTGTTTTGGTTTGTTGCTTCATCGAAAACTCTCTTACTCCAGCTCCATCAGTAAGAACATTTTGCTACTCTTTGTTTGTTGTTATGGTTTTATATTTTGGAAAAAAATATTGGTTTTCAGAAATGGAGGAGAGGTTTTGGGTTCTGGAGTTGAGGGGTTTCTGTTTTAGGTTTTCGGTTTTGAGTTTAGGGGTTTCCAAGAGAGGAAAAAATAGGATTTTCGGATAGGAAAAAACAGGGGTTCTGGAGTTAGGTTTCGGTTTTGGTTTCTAGATTTAGTGTTTTTTTGAGCTGGGCTTTGAGAGCAACGAATTGGTTTTTTTTTTCTCCTGATCTGGAGTTCGATGTTTTCTGGTTTGGGTTTTCATTTTGGGTTATTTTTTTCACCAACTGGATTTGTTTCTTCTCTTCTTCCTTTGATTTTGTAGGGGTGGTTAAACTACTAACCTTCAATTCCACCTCCACAGGGGTTTAAGTAGAGTTTAAGGGTTAATCAAATCTGTTTATAAATCAATTTTTGGGGTTTTCTTGATCTTATTTAGAAGTTTAAGTTTTATATTTTACTGATTTTGGGCTTTCTTAATTTTAACTGNGAAGTCCATCCACCACAGGTAATCCTTATTCTTTTTTCTTCTTCTTCTTTCTTAGCATTCCTTTCTCCTTCTTATTTTTTCTAGGGATCCATTGTTTTTAATCTCAGTATCTTTTAGGGGTTCTTCATATTCTTTTATCCTTTTTAGCATCTTTCAAGGCTCTTATTGTTTTTTAGTGTCCATGGATTTCTATATTTTCTCAAGTTCTATAAATTTTGGTACCATCTTCTTATTTTTACAGATCATGCATCTATGAAACGATTCTTTGCTCCTTTTTTAGTTTTACCTTAAAACATTTTTAGATTTTGGTTTGGTTTCATATTCTGGTGCAGTTTGTATATATCAAGGAATAATCAAGTTCAGTTCTTAATATGTTATACTTTGCATTGATGAAGTGGGAGAACTTGCATTATCGTTAGAGAACTTACATTAATGTTAGAGGAGGTAAGAACTCAGATGTTCTCTTTTCATTTTGTTAGAAAGTTCTTTAATAGTAAAGCTTACTTTTTTTCTTCAGTTATATTCTTTGGGGGTAGGTAGTCATGTAATATGTTCTTTGGTTTGTTACTTAGTTCTACAAATGTCTACTTGGTTTCTTAAAGCTTTGTCTAAATCCCTCTCTGATTCCATATTATTATTTGCCTTTGTTGCTTTGAATGGAGGCCATATTATGAAAGATCACCTAAGCATTGTGTCATGTTCTTTTGATTTGAATGTTGCCTTTATGGAAACATCGTATTAAAGTTTGCATATGTATCTAAAACAAATGTCTATAGATTATAGTTCTAGATTACTTGTTCCCTAATCGTATATTCGTCGTGCATAAGTATACCTCATCTAATACGATGTTTCCATATTATTTGGGTTATCTTTCTCTTCCTTTTTTTTTTAATTATTATCATTAGTGAGAAAATTTATCATGTTACACTTCTTCAATATAACACGTCTGATTTTTTTTTTCTTGATTCGGTAACTACTTCCAATTTTGATCCTTGGTTCGGTATCCACTTTCCATTTTTTTATCCTTGGTTCGGTAACCACTTTCAATTTTTGATCCTTGGTTCGGTAACTACTTCCGATTTTGATCCTTGGTTCGGTAACCACTTTCGATTTTGATCCTTAGTTCGGCAACCACAACTATCGATAGCGGGATATCAATCCCTCTGGGAAAATCACAGTCTCAATCAGTCCGATTTTAATCCTTGGTTCGGCAACCACTTCCGATTTTGATCCTTGGTTCGGCAACCACAACTATCGATAGCGGGATATCAATCCTTCTGGGAAAATCACAGTCCCGATCAGTCCGATTTTGATCCTTGGTTCGGTAACCACTTCTTTATCATAAATAAGCACATTAACTATGTGTCAGTATCAATTAATATTTAGTAAATTCTACTAAACTTCCATTACACACTAATTCCTTAATGTTAATGCATCTGAGCAACAAACAAGGTATATGTAAGGCACACAAAAATTTTATCCATCTATTAAGTAATTAGCAAAATTTATAAAGCAAATTAGGCCAAAGTAGTACCCACACCCATGTAAGACCTAATAACCTGGCTCTGATACCAATTTGTAACACCCCAAATTCTGAATCACGGAAAAATCCCGAATTAAAGATTCAAAATTCGTGTATTAACTCAATATAAAAGAAAACTAGTTTACATATATATATATCTTTCTCTATAAGTGTCTATAAATGTAGAACATATCATGATGAATTAAGTAGGACACGCACAAAACTTTAACTTTACTATGATGGTTAAAACTTTATGCATAAAAAAAATAGTTTACTTCATAGTTCAATACCAGATATTTAACCACAATA
>MVGT01002380.1:10709-39943 GCA_002174775.1 Macleaya cordata | reverse complement strand
AAACAGATAAAAAACTAGAGGCTTAATAACAGAAACATCCTCACATATGTAAAGAACCAACTAATAACCTTTAATAAAAGCTACACCATTCACTGGACAAAGCAAACAAAGGTTCCCCTGTTCTTGGTAAATAATATCATTGAAAAGCAAAAATTTTCATTAAAATTTAATAACAATAATTGTATTTAGTCAGTTATCATCCACTATTGGTATATTTTCTTAAATTGCTCAGTGAGGTTCCACCATTGGAAACTTTATCATGATGCTGATGATGACGATGGTGATTATAATCTTAAACACATGAATAGTTTATAAGATAGTTTTCTACTTTTCAAAAAAAAAAAAAATCACAAGTGGGGGTGTTTGACAAGCACTTTTTTTTAGGAAAACCACCGATATATTGATAAAAAGAATTTGAAACAATATCAAGAGTCAAAACAAAATCAACACCTTCAATTTCTCACAAAGAAAATCAGCCTCACCCATAACATCAGGCATCTCTGGAAGACTTAAGTATCATTTTAGCATTTATGTACCAAAAAGATGCTTCACAAAGACACAGAATGGATAGGTCATAACTATAACTCTCAGCAAAGACAAAAATTAGAGGAAATCTACGGATTTAACAAATTTAGAGAATAGATCTAATCCACACCTCAAGTGTTTCGATAAGAAAATGTAGAAAACATAGATCTTGTAACAGATTAAAGAATCAAACCAATGAAAACAAAGTTGTAAAACTACAAGATTAGATGAAGTGCAGTCCTTGTCATTAGATTGTTAGCAAGAAAAAGAGAGAGATGGGCATATACCTAAAGGAAATGAAAGCAGCTTCGTAGATTAACTCACCCTGCTGAAAAAGGACAAAAAAAAGCCCCTTGGGGTTACAAATTGTTAGTGAAAAAGAGAGAGAAAGATCAACAGATACCTAAAGGAGATAATGGCAGATTCGTAGATCGACTTACCCTGCAAAAAACACCAAAAAAAACCCCTTAGGGTTACAAACTGTTAGCAAGAGAGAGTGAGAGTTAAAGAAGAAGATGAGCAGATCGACTCACCCTGCTAAAAAACATAGAAAAAAAAGCCTTTTAGAGTTACAGATCATGAATGAGAAAGAGAGATAAAGAAAGACCGATAGAGAGAGATAGTTGAGAGAGAGAAAAAGAGAGAGAGGGTAGAAACTTACCGATTTATGCCCTAGATGTGAAGATCGTCAGACTAAAAACCCACCTACAGAGAACATCGCCATCATTTCATTTAGGGTTACTAAAACTAATAAAAACAAAGGAGAAGAGAGAGATCAGAGAGAAGGATTGAAAGAAACTTAAAGAAGAGGGAGAGGAAAGTTGCAGAAGAGCAGTGGATCGAGACTTAGTCGATGAATACTATCCAACGAAAAATTTTGAAGCTTCCTCCCAAAAAACTTAGGGCATCAAACGTGAGAAGGAGAGAAAATGATAAGAGAGAGAGAGAAAGAAAGGGAGAAGACTGAGAATCGACGCTGCTTACCAGAAAATTCCAAGGGAGGGTAGCTCGAGCAAGTTCGATGAAACCCTTCCTCTGAAAATAAATTTTGATATATACCAAGTTAGAATGCAAATATTTGCGGCGGAAAATATTTGTCGCTATTAGAAAATGCCGTCGTAAGTAATTTTTGTTGCGCACAAATTTTTGCGCTGAAAATTTCTGGGTTTTTTTCACGAGTTTATGACGGAAATATCTCAAAACACCGTCGTTAATACGACTAATAGTGATGGGATTTGGTCCGTCACTAAAGACCTAATTATACGGAGTTATAACGTTGTTCTTCGTGGAAAAACCGCCGCTCACGCTGGTGGCAGCTGCTGCCGTTTTTCCGACAGGGAGGAGCAGAGGAAGAAGAAGAAGGAAAAAGGAAGAAGGAAGAAGAAGGAAGAAAGAGGAGAAAGGAGAAGAAGAAGAGAGGAATAAGAGGGATTTCTTTGGGTAATTTTCTCACCTTTTTCTCACCATTTCAGCTGAATTTATAAGCAAAATAATTTAGTTTTTGTGTTTATTAAACATGCATGCTAGTGTAGATCTTGTTTTGAGCTTAATGGTGGAAGAAGGGATGAGATGGGCCAATATTTTTGTGTAAAAATGAGAAATCAGCACCTAAATATTGTAGATCTTAAAATTTTTGTGATGTAAATTGGGGTTTTTGAAGAAAATGAAATTTTGTTATGCCCTAGAAATTTGTTAGATGGATGGGTTGAAGGTTTTAGGTGAATATATGGGTTTTATGACCTAATTACCCCCATTTTTGATGCATGCAAGTGGAGATTTAATTTTGAGGAGATTTTGGTGAGTTTTCTTTGTATAGCTTGTAAATGGTGATAGAAAAAAAATATAGTTGATGTTCAAGGTAAATAAGTTGGTGGTGAAACCTATATTTTTGGGAATTCATGAGAATATGATAAACCATGATTTTTGATTTGTGAGAAACAATGAGCTGATTTTTCTTTAGTTCATACAAAAATGTGGTATGATTTACTCTTAAACAAATATTCCATGGTTTTGGTGGACAATGATTTCCTAAAACTTGGGTGAAGTTTGGGACTTGCTTCTGGCATTCGTGAGACCATTAATGATAGTTGAAGATTTTTCCTTGCTTAGTTTTAAGAGATTATTTCTTAAGCTTATAGTTGTAATGAACACAAAGAGTTGGAAGAAAAAAATGGTTCATGCCCTATAATTTTTATATGCTCATGCTTGATGGAAATCTCACCTTGTTTGGGGAATTTGATGATTTCAATGGAATCTTGAGTTGAGTCTAGAAATTAGATGATGGTGGAGTGTGAAATTTTTGGAGATTCATATGTAATGTAGCTTGATGATAGTAGGTAATGAATCTGAGTTGTTTTAGATGGAGCTATCATGGTGAGGGCTATAGAGATCAAACTTAAACTGAAGATAAGATTTATGAGATAGGTTGTCTGTTGTGCTATTCTTGAGGAATTCTATTTCATTAGAAGAGCAACGATGAAGTTCGCCTTATTTGAGCCTTTAAGCGAAGGTCCCACCTTGTCTTCGATGGAGATGGGTTGTTTAGAGACGTTGAAGTAGGAGTAGTACTGATCTTACTAACTTGTGAGGTTTAGAGCAGTACTCTAAGTCATTGATGTTTTCCTGATTTTAAATTCTCATTGTTCCTCATTTTCTATTCGACTTTTGGTTCTAAGTACTAGAACCTAATTGTGCCTTTTGTTTCTTTGTCCAGCTGGTGAGCTAGGTGCGGCTGACTCTCTGGGCGAGGAGGATCAGTTCCTGTACCGCTAGAGGTAGGTGGTCAATTCATCTTAATAGCACCCAACCTTTTAAATGCATGTTTTGAAACTGTTATATATGTACCTTGTATGCAAAGCATGGCATGAAATTCATGGATAACAACAAACTGATGTTATGAAGAAACCATTGAGAAACTGATTTTAATATGGAAACAATGCATGCTTGAACATATATTATGTCTTATGAAATGTTTCTCATGGAAATTGTGAACTATGTGACTTCAATTTTTCTACTACGATTTATGTCAACGAAAGGATGATTATGTTTAGAAAACCATGTTTAATGTATTTGAAAACCTTTGGAAGAGTCAAAAGTCTATTTTATCGAGGGTTTTCTCGATGTGAAAACCTAACTTTGAAAATGTGACAAAAGGGATTTCTCCCGTGACCGCCTAAAGTCGGTAGTGGCGTCTCACTACCGGGCTTGATAGGGTTCACGATGACACGGGGAACCATGTATGCCTTAGCTGGACGGGTGCTTGTGTTACTTCCACTCGGATTCCCGCCCGAGTGATCTTTGTGTGTTGGCCGCCAGGGATCCTCACCCTTACGGGGGTGGGTGAGTTGGTTTGCCAGGTCCCGCAGACTTGGGTGCGTGGGTTGGCCTGCCAGGGATCCTCACCCATACGGGGGTGGGTGAGTTAGCTTGCCATGGTCCGGCACCCTACGGGTGAGTGTGTTTGGCTTGCTAGGGATCCTCACCCTTACGAGGGTGGGTGAGTTGGTTTGCCATTGTCCCTCACCCTTAGTACCAGTTACACTTGTTGTATGTGGAGGGTTCTTCCAAAATAGTTTTCGAACTTTAACTTAAAAGACACACAACCTATATAAAACTAATATATATTATCACTAAGGTGAACTTGTGAAAAGTTGAGGATTTTCTACAAGGATGGTGGACCATGCTTATCCGGATGTGGTACACCATCTGAGACTTTGCTAGGTGTTTCTGTCTTCAGGGCGGAATGGGACGTCAGGGAGACAGGTACATCTAGGGAAGTCTGGGAAGTCACGATTATTTCCTGGTAAACCATGTTTGTGGTGGTGTCGAGTAACTAGTTTAGCTGAGGTTCGCATGCCTACCCGATGGGTGTTAGACGCGGGGGAAGGTTGTCGGGGAACCTTCTCTAGATTAGTTGGGGGCCCTTGTCTAGTCTGCAGTCATCAATCGTTTTACTTGGTTCTGATCTCGAATATAATCCTGACTGGGGTAACCCGGTCGTGTTCCTTGGCTATACTAGTAGAAGTACACTACTATTGTTTGTATATGTATATGCGGGTTTTTCTTGATGTTTCAATCAGCTATATAATATGCATTGCTTTTACAAATGCTTTTGAGTTGTTATCGGGTTTATCGTTGCATGTGATGATATTAGGATGGTTGATCTACCTACTGAGTTTCTCACCCATTTATTTTCGTGGTTTTTACAGTTGACTGTTAAGGATCGGAGTAAGGTCCTTAGTGGTGCTGTGACGGCGTTGTTGGCGAGGGATCCCTTATTTTGGGTTGATGTAGGTTTCCCTCACTTCAGTCACAGCAGACGCTTACTATTTTAACTCTTTTCTCTTTAAGACTTATGTTGATGGCTCGGTGGTGAGCCTTATGGTTACTTGTTTTATATGAAACAACCCCTACTTTATCTTTCTCACTATATATATTTCGGCAGGAAACAACGAACATAATTATATATCATATCACAACTATTCCATGTTAAGTGTGAAATGTGAATGTCGTAGTTATTTGCAGGTTCCTCCTGGTCCTACGTAGTTGGGATTTCAGTTGAGTTGAAGAAAAAAAAATGGGTGGCAAATTTTTAGTGCATATCCTTGTTTAAATTTGCTTCTGCTGCGTAAAATTTTATATGCACTGTGTCTATTAGGTGATAAAAGGTCCAGTTTACAGGGGAGACTCTGCCGGATTTGAGTCTCGTTGTAGACTGATGGTAATGTCCCTTGTATTTGGGGTACGGGGCGTTACACCTAGCTTTAGAATTTTACAGTTTTAATGAGATTGTCAGAAGGTCCAAATACTAGAGAGGGGGTGTGAAGTATTACAGAGAAGGTAAGAGATGGCCATACAGAAATGAGAACCCACTCAATTTCCACAGCGGTATAGAGGGACTAAAAGGTTTAAGGATCAAGGAGAGTCTTCTCAAGGTTCAGGTCAGCAGCAGCCCCAAAGAGCATCACCTCAGAATCGTACCCCACAACAGCCTGCCAATCCGCAAGGTAATCAATATCAGAATAAGCAACCACCACAACAACAAAGGGGCAATGATAGAGTACAATGTTAGAATTGTGGAGAAGCAACACACGTAAGGAGAGATTATCCTCGAAGCAATCGGCAGCATCAGCAGGGTAGGGTCAATCAAGGCCGCATGTTTGCAATTTCTCGAGAGGGTACCCACGGACCAGATGATGAAGTAGAAGGTATGATCATATTCTATAGCTTATGGATATGTGTTTTGTTTGACTCTAGATGTAACGCCCCGTGCTCCAAAACGAGGGACATTACCATCAGTCTACAATGAGACTCAAAGAAAGGTCCTACCCATTATCCATTCTCATTCAAGAGGCACTCAATGGAAGGTACAAACTCAATCCCTAAACTGAAGAAGGAAAACAAGTAACGTGAGGTCCTAATTAAGTTATAGAGCCAAGACAACTAAAAAGGTTTAAAACCCAAAATTACACTCCTAAATATAAGAAAACCAACTAACACAAGTAGTTCATTTTCACAACCTAAAACATTAAAAACATTTAGTAGGCTTGAAATGCCTAATGTAGCCCGATGTTAAGAATCAGGAAAAATGTAACAGTTTAGGAAAATAAACGATATAGATCATAGAAAAGTCAAAAAATATTCAAACTAAAAACATTAGAAAGAAAACATCGAGATCTACCCTTTTCATGAAGGAATTAAAATCAGAAAACAAATCGAGAAATGAGGGAAGTGCAGATTAACGTTACATTTTGCAGAAACAGCTAGTTTTTGGAAAACACTAGCTGTAGTTTGAAAATCTGAAATAAGCTATGTACTTGTCCAAAAATTATGAAATTTTTACTGTAATTACTTTCAGATGTTAAGAATCAGTAGAACTTAGAAACACATAATTTAGAGTTAAAACGAGATAGTTATACAGGTTTTAGTGTAGCCTGTGCAGTAAAATCCGAGAATCTAAGTTCGAGAAAAGCAATTCAAACTCGACTAAAACGCCCGTACTCGACATAAAACTTGCAATATACCAACCAAAACAATCATGCAAACTCAAATAACTTATTTTCAGCTCAAACTTGGTAGGAAAACTTACCTTGGATGATTAGTAACTTAAAGTAACTTCTAAAGCTCCTCCCAAACTTAGATTAAGTTCCCAAGTTGAATTCCTGCAACATGCAGGTTCGTTTTACTTCAAAAAGCCCAAAAGTTCATCATCTAAACAACTCAAAAACTGATTTTATGGTTAGATCTTACCTCCACCATCAATAACAAACCAAAGCCCTCTTCTTTCACCTTGATTTACACCATCAATTAAGGGTTTCAATCCCAAATCAGTAACATTAAGCAAAAAAGAAAAAAACCCTAGGTTATTTACTCAGAAATCAGCTGAAAATTGAAGGGTTTTTAGGTTAGAAACTTACCCCAAGTGTTTGAAAAATGAGGGGGAAGAATGGGCTGAGTTCCCTTTCTTCCTCTTCCTTCTTTCTTTCTTCTTCCTTCTTCTTCTTCCTCTCCTTCTCCTCACGTTTCTGCTGCAGCTGCTGCTGCGTTTTTTTTTCTTCTCTCTCTACAGCTGCCGACTACTACAGCTGTTGCTCTCCCTCTTTCAACGTCTTCTCCAACTCTCTCTTCCTTTCCTTCCTTTCTTCTCTTTCTTTCTTTTCTTCTTTCTTCTTTCTTTCTTTCTCTCCACCATCTCTCACTAGCTCTCTCTCTCTCTATTGATCTGTTTTGGTTTTAAGAACTGAATGGAAAGAGGTGGAGTTAAAAGAGAAATTCAAATTGGTTAAGGATAGATATAAGGGGACACTTTGTTGTATGATCACATACATAAATTTTGTATACACCATATACAAAGGTGGGTTTAGGGGTAAACTTTAGCAGGTCGGACAGCCGTAACGGGTCGCGGGTCTGCTATTGTTTCTTTAAAGTCATAAACCTAGTCAAAATCGCAGCTAAGTGTTGACCTCAGCCAAAATCGAGTTCCGGGCTTCATATCGGGCTCATTCGGTATCCGATTTTCGCACGTGAGTAGTCGAAATTCAATAACTTTTCGGGATGTATCTATTTGTATGGTTAGATTCTTCAAATAACCCTCCGATAAAAATCTCATTATTTAATCCCAAGATTAATTATTTAAACACTAAGCTTAATCATTTTAGTAATTAATTGGTTTCACAGTCAAAGCATTGGACTAGACTCAATTTGTCTCGACTTGACATTGACTGGTTAACTAAATTATTTTGGGTCGTTACATTCTCCCCTCCTTATAAGAAATTTCGTCCTTGAAATTTGGCATACCTCAATCATCAAGTAGCCTTGAGTATTTATTCCACATACTTATTACTTTCATTTACATCACTAAATCTGCAAAGTGGTTTTACTATGTCATTCGATTTGTTCCTCAAAATATTTTCCTTCTACCTCTAATTTCTGCTAATGAGGCAATACAATCAACCTCATGATCAGATTATAACTTAAGTTTCTCTCCTTGTAAATATCATCACAATATCTTAACTCAGAAACTAAAATTCTAGAAAATCCATATATCCTTAAATGAACAAGGCTTTTCATTTAGATAGTCCCTATACGCCTTACTCTGTACAAGTGATGATGTGATAATACCAAAAGATTTAGCTCTTTTAAGATATTCTATTATATAATCATCAAGTGAGTCAACACATCATCTTTCTTTCTATTCAATATACTAACCACAACATTGACTCTTTTCAGATAGAGTACAAAATAAGATCAAAATCTTCATAACCTCAAAATTTCATTCATCTATACTCTTCAAATTTAAATCTTTTAGAAGGTAAGTACCTAATATCTTAAGACTATGGTACAAATCAAATTTCTCCTCAATTTAGTAATGATTATATGTCCTCAATGGAAAAAAAAAACATGGCTACCTTTTCTAAATTTTACATAGAGAGTATGTATTCTTATAACCTTAAATATTTCATATCATTTCCTAACACTCTACAAACTCTAAGGAGCATAGTAGCCAACTTATGTCTTACACTGTCATAACAAAGTACATAAGATAATTCTTGAAAATCCCATCATTAAGTCCATAATGTACTTGAAATGGTACTCTCCTATTTTCCTCAAGTAATAGTGCCTAGACCATAGGTCATATTTATATCCTCAAGTATCTGCTTTTGTCTAGTTGCATCGTCGAATGAATTAAGATATATGTCACTTAAAATTTGTAAGTCCCCAAGAATTAACTTCAATAACTTTGATCACACAAAAATCAATCAAGTACTACCTCAAATCTTAGATGGGAAGTCTAAGCAACCAGTATGCAATATCATTTACCACTAATATTTCTCTACCACAGATAATTTAAGGATATTTCTTGAAGGTCATCTCTATTAATTACACAAAGAGATTACAATTTATTGTATTCAGTCAATCCACAAAGCATAGTAAGACTCTAGTAGCATCCACATAGAGCCACACAAATTTACATAGGTAGGATACAAGAATGTGACATTACATGCTTCTAAAAGTTACCACTACAAGGGGATCAAGTTATTTCCTCGATATAACACCCACTAAGTTTCTAATGAAATTGAAGCTTAGTCACCTCTAATAACAAAGCTAGGCACTATTCGAGCTACAGATAAAAACCTAGGAATTTTCTTAGAAGTTTCCTCTTTAATTCCTCAACTATAGTTACTCAAGCGATTGGCTAATCTAGCAAGTTAGAGCATGCTTGTAGTAACCTTTGTCTACTCATTTTCATCATTAAGCCTTCAACTCCTCTCCCAAGTTGGGCCAAACTCTAAGCCACATTGTCCGAATATGTACTTTTGTCCCTATACCTAACTACTAGTTGTCTGAAATCTAAATCATCACCATCTTAAAGGCATATGGTATGTTATCCCTAATCAATCCTTAAATTCTTATCGAAGCCCCAAATATTATACTCTATCAAGTATACCTTCCCAATATTAGGCTAGAAGCCCTCATTTTCTAATGCTTTAATGGAGTGGATGGTCACTTTTTATTTTGTAAGCCTAGTCCTTACATTTTAGCATTTTTGTTTTAAAAAAAATGCAAAGTTTTGGTACCTAAACTACCCTTCACTTTGCTAAAAGTGTACACTTCTATTTTTTTTTTGCTTGTGTGGATTGATGATGTAGTAGAGAGAGAAAATAATATTTCTAAGAATTTAAAATACTATAACTTTTAATCTACAAATCAAATTTTGATAAAACTTATATTTTTGGAAAGCATGTTTTAGGATCTTCAAAATGAGACAAGACAACAGTATTAAATTAAAAAAAAATCGTAATCCGACTATAAAGCCCGAAACTGCTTGCGATAATGCAAATTATAACTTGTATATGTAAGTTTTCTCGAGGCCCACCTATTCCTCCTGTTGGGCACCACTAATGGAAAAAGAACAAAGCTTTCTAGCATCAACCAACGAAAGGAAAAGAGGCATAGGAGGAAGTATCAAAGGAAGAATCCTCGCCTGTTTGAAGTCTACCCCAAGGAAGCGGAGTTCTGCAAGTTATAATTTGTATTATAATCATATACATATTTATGAATTTATACGATCTACAAGTATTATATTTTTTCGAATTCAGTATTCATCATGTAATCATTTTAAAGATATTGAAAAAATCTTGTCAAAAAATATAAATTTTGTTAAAATTTAATTTATATTTTGAAAGTTATAGTCATTTTTCTGTTAAAATTAATTAAAAGAGTTTTGCTATCGTGCACCGAAGATTAACTCTCTAGAGGGATTTTTTGACTTTTTGCAATGTGCAAACGTCCTCCGTCTACTAAGCAAGCATGAGTTGATTTTCAGATGTGATAATATCTATATTATTAGTTAAAAGAATGGGGGTTTTTTGGGACTTGTTACTTTTGGTGTCCCTGAAAAAATTATTTTTTGTTAAAGTTTAACTTCACTCTGAAAGAGTATAATAGTCATCTTTTACCCCTGAAAAAAGGATAAATTAGTAATTTTATTCTCACAAAACATAACAGTTCCACTATTACAAAGAAAATTAATCTCTTTCATGATTTTCTCTCGTTTTCTCTCTTCCTAAACTATCCCTAAAATCTCTCCGTAACTACCTACTCAATTTTCACTTTTCTCTCCATATATCTCTCCCACTCTCACCAAAATCTCATTTTTAGCCGTTGATAAACTTTCTTAAAAGAAATATTTTAGTCTTTTCTCGCACCCCATAATTCTCTCCCCCTCCCAAACGATTCTTCCCATATTTTTTCCTTTCATACATTCTTCAAATCTCACCACAATTTTCTCCTCCTCTTTCTTTCCTTAAAAACCTCCATTAAATCTCTATAATTTTTAAAAGTAATTGCAAATTTTTTTATCTTATCCAAATTTTACTAAAGTATCTTTTGAAATCAATCCATCTTCTATCTTTTTTTATTATTAAATTAGTTTTCTTAATGGTTTTTTTTTGCAGGACACAAATCAATTAATAAAAGATTTGGGGGAATAATTCCCCTCACTAATATCTGGATATTGTTAATGCATCTTTTTAACATTCATACAATGCTCACAGGCTCTATCTCTTTTATGTTTTCTGTTTTTTTGTTTTTGTTTTTTTTGTTTCATTACTAATTTTCTGGTAATAGTTCCCCTCACAAATATCTGCCTACTGTTAATAAATTTATTCGACATTGATACATTGGTCATAGGCTCTTATTTCTTTTACTTTTTTTTCTAGTTCTTTATAATTAATTATGCTCAAAAACTCGACCTCATCATTGACCGTTTTGTGTCGAACATGGATGGATCAATCTATTGTTGGGGTATGCCTTAAAAATAATATGTTTGACATCTATGGTTACTTGGTTTATCGTTAATTTAATTTATCATATTTAACATGCATGGTGAGATTATAATTTTCGATGAATTATTCATATATAAGTGTTATATATGGAGAGAGATATAATTCATTGGTGAATGTTTTGTTCGTAGTCTAGATAACTACACGTTATTGGGAAGACTATAATATACTAAAGTCAATCACGTAAGTGATGTGATGTATCTCCATCACAGAAGTAGAGACTTCTAAACTTGTATATTGGTGTATTTCGAATACATTGAACCGGATCGTCGAAAAATACTTTATATTTTATGTCAGCATATTTAAAGTATTTTTACACTACTTTATGTTAAAGTACTTAATCCTGAGAATATGTATATACCCTATATGTAGGTTATAGTTATTTTATTTTGCAAATATTGAGGTCAATCGACGAAAACATGATCCAATATTCTGAGCAAAATGGATAACTGTGATCTCATAGTAGGATTATAATATTCAATATGGAATCTACTTGAGAGATATTCACTTAAGTCAATACATGTAATATTATTCTAAACTGGCCAGTGATCTTCTAAAATGTTTAGAAGATTATTAGAATAAATATTGTATTAATCCATTTGATGGTTAAGGGTAAATAAGTAATCACCCTAATGATGCTGACTTGTAAATGTTACTGTGAAACCCCGTTAATAAAAATAATAATAATAATAATAATAATAATAATAATAAAAATAAAAGCAGGCAAAAAAAAAGGGATTTATTTTTTTTTAGCTAGGTTTGCGGAACACGGGCTGGCCTGACCCGCGGCCCAGCCCGTGACCCAAAACCCAAACCGTCACCACCCTCTCCTCTAATCAGCAGCCTTGCTGAGAGAAAAAAAACAAAAACAAGAAAGAAAGAAAGAAAAGAAGAGGAGAGAAAGCTCGACAGAGAGCTGTGAGAGAGAGGCGTGAGAGACTGAGAGAGAGACTGATAGAGAGAGAGGCTGAGAGAGAGAGGCTGACAGAGAGAGAGAGAGAGACTGAGAGAGAGCTCGACAGAGAGAGACTAAGAGAGAGACCGAGAGAGAGAGAGAGAGGCTGAGAAAGAAGGAGGAAGAAGGAGAAGAAAGAAGAAGAAGAAGAAGAAGAAGAAGAAAAAAGGGGGACCAGCAGAAAAACGCAGGAGGAAGAAGGAGAAGAAAGAAGGAGAAGAAGAAGAAGGAAGGAAGGAAAAGAAGGGGAAATCAACCCCATTCTTCTCCCTCAACCTCTAAACTCCTTGGGTAAGATTTCTAACCCATTTCACCTTCAATTTCAGCTGATTTTTCTGAGTTAATAACCTAGGGTTTTTATTCAACATGCTTGTTAGTGTAGATCTTGGTGTTTTGGAGCTCAATGGTGGAAGAGGGGATGAGATGGGCTAATTTTTTCATGTTAAGGTGAGAAATCAGCACCCTAATGCTTTAGATCTTGTGATTTTTGTGATGTAAATTGGGGTTTTTAGAGAAAAATGAAATTTTATTATGAATTAGAAATTTTAGGTGGATAGGTTGAAGATTTGATATGAGTTTATGGTTTTTATGATCTTGATTCCTCCATTTTTGATGCATGCAAGTGAAGACTTGAAAATGATGAGGTTAGGTGATATAAAATCCAAAGGGATCTTCCATATCCTTAGTGTTAATGGTTTCTATAAGTTAAATGAGACCTTATAGACCATTTTAGACATTTTGGGACTGTTTTGTGTAGCTAAATTTTTATGGGAATGTAATGGTAAAGATGACCATGGTTTTGGCCTTTAGTTGGTGTTTTGGAAACAATATGAAGTTGTGAGATGAAATTCAAAGATGGAATTTAATTATTTTAGATTCCAGCATGGTAATTGTGATGATATAACTCTAGATTTGAAAATGCCCCTCGAGCATATAATGAAATCTCTAATTGATGATGATCCATGTGAGCAAGGAATTTAGCAGGTTATTTTTACAAGCTTGGACAGATTTTTGTAATTTGAAATGGTGAGGTTAACCTGATTGGGATTTAGGTGATCATGATAACCTATATATTTAAATTTGATGTTCAGCCATATATAAGTCCTGGTGAGCTGATTTTGGGCATTTAGGGATTTGTAATTATGTTTAAAGAATGAGATTATCCTTGCTTAGTTTTAAGTGATTATTTCTTAAGCTTATGGTTAAAATGAACACAAAGAGCTTGAAAAATGATTCATGATCTAGAATTTTATATGCTCATGCTTGGTAGGTAATTACACCTTGTTTGGGGATTTTGATGATTCCAATGGAACCTTGTGTTTGGGTCTAGAAATTTGATGATGATGGTATATGAAATTTTAGAGATTCATATGTAATTCAGCTTGGTGATAGTAGGTAATGATTCTAAGTTATTTTAGATGGAACTATCATGTTGAAGACTATGAAGATCAATCTTAAGCTGAAGATGGGATTTATGGGATAGGTTATCTTTTTGTACTATTTTGAGGAATTTTATTTCATTAGAGAGCAACAATGAAGTTCACCTTATTTGAGACTTTAAGTGAAAATCCTATCTTGTCTTTTGGTGGAAATGGGTTGATTAGAGACGTTTGAAGTAGGAGTAGTACTAATCCTACTAACTGGTGAGGTTTAGAGTAGTACTCTAAGTCGTTGTGCTTCTTGATTTTAAATTTTTATGGTTCCTCTTCTATCTATTCGACTTTTTGGTTCTAAGTACTAGAACCTAATTCTGTCTTTTTGTTTCGTTGTCCAGTCGCTGAGCCGGATGTTGCTGACTCTCTAGGTGAGGAGGATCAGTTTCTGTACCGCTAGAGGTAGGTGGTCAATTCATCTTAATAGCACCCAACCATTTTAAATACATGTTTCGAACTAATATGTATGTATTTTCCTTGTATACAAAGCATGGCATGTGATTTATGGATAACAATAAACTTATGATATGAAGAAAGTGTTGAGAAACTGATTTTAATATGGAAAAAAAATGCATGCTTGATAATATATCATGTTTTATGAAATATTTCTCATGGATTGTGAACTGTTGTGAACTTGTGACTTCAAATCTTACTATCATGATTTATGTGGATGAAATGATGGTTATGTTTGGAAAACCATGTTTAATATATTGAAAATCTTTGGAAGAAACGAGAATCTGTTTTATCGAGTGTTTTCTCGATGTGAAACCCAACTTGAAAATGTGATGAAAAAGAATTTCTTCCGTGACCGCCTAAAGACGGTAGTGGCGTCTCACTACCAGGCTTGATAGGGTTTAGGATTACACGGAGAACCGCGTATGCCTTAGGTGGACTGGTGCCTATGTTACTTCCACTCAGATTTCTGCCCGAGCGATCTGTATGTGTTGGCCGCCAGGGTTCCTTACCTTTACGGGGGTAGGTGAGTTGGTTTGCCAGGTCCCACAGACTTGGGTGCGTGGGTTGGCCTGCCAGGGATCCTCACCCTTACGGGGGTGGGTGAGTTGCCTTGCCATGGTCCCGCACCCTATGGGTGAGCGAGTTGGCTTGCTAGGGATCCTCACCCTTACGAGGGTGGGTGAGTTGGCTTGCCATGGTTCCTCATCCTTAGGACTAGTAACACTTGCTGTATGTGGATTTCAAAAGAAATGAATTTTCAAAAAGGGGATTTCTACAAAAAGAACTTTGGTTTTCAAAAAGGGTTCCTCCAAAATAGTTTTTGAACTTTAACTTAAAAGACACAAAACCTATATATACCACTATATATTATCACTAAGGTAAGCTTGTGGAAGGTTGAGGACTTTCTAAAAGGATGGTGGATCATGCTTATCCAGATGTGGTACACCATCTAAGATCTTTCTAGGAGTTCTTGTCTTCAGGGCGGTATGGGACGTGTGAAACCCCATTAATAATAATAATAATAATAATAAAAATAAAAGCTGGCTAACAAAAAAAAGGGAGAGAGGGATTTATTTTTTTAGCTAGGTTTGGGGGACACGGGCTGGCCTGACCCGCGGCCTAGCCCGTGACCCAAACTCAGCCCGCCACCTCTCTCTCCCCTAATCAGCTGAATGCTGATCAAAAAAAAAAGAAAACAAGAAAAGAAAGAAAAGAAGAAGAGAAGGAGAGCTCGACAAAGAGAGATCTGAGAGAGAGAGAAGCGAGCTGAGAGAGAGAGAGAGACGCATGAGAGAATGAGAGAGAAATCGAGAGAGGGAGAGACCGAGAGGGAGAGAGACTGAGAGAGAGAGCTGAAAGAGAGAGAGAGAGAGACCGAGAGAGAGAGAGATAGAGAGAGGCTGAAAGAGAGAGAGAGCTGAGAGAGAAGGAGAAACTGAGAGAGAGAGAGGTCGCCGGAGAAAAAGAACGGAACAGCAGCAGCTGCCGTTCCAGCTGCTGCAGAGAGAAGAAGAAGAAGAAAAAAAAGAAAAGAAGGGAGGGATAGCAAAAACGCAGGAGGAAGAAGGAGGAAGAAGGAGAAGAAGGAAGGAGGAAAGAAGGAAGAGGAAGAAAGGGGAAATCAGCCCCATTCTTCTCCCTCAACCTCTAAACTCCTTGGGTAAGATTTCCAACCCATTTCACCTTCAATTTCAGCTGATTTTTCTGACTTAATAACCTAGGGTTTTTATTCAACAAGTTTGTTAGTGTAGATCTTGGTGTTTTGGAGCTAAATGGTGGAAGAGGTGATGAGATGGGCTAATTTTTTTGTGTTAAAGTGAGAAATCAGCAACCTAATATTTTAGATCTTGTGATTTTTGTGATGTAAATTGGAGTTTTTGAGGAAAAAACGAAAATTTATGATGAAGAGGAAATTTTGGGTTGTTAGGTTTGAAGATTTGATATGAGTTTATGGTTTTTATGATCTAAATTCCTCCATTTTTTATGCATGCAAGTGAAGACTTAGACTTGATGAGGTTATGGTGATTTATCTTTGTGTAGCTTTGTGGATGTTGATAAAAAAAAATGAAATGATGTGCAAAAGATGAATGAGTTCAATGGGTGAGACTTATCTTACTTGTAATTTGTTGGAACATGATAGATTGTATGTTTGCAAGTGGCGTCAAGCTATTAATGAGCTGTGGACCTTTTTCTCTATTTTCATATCTATAATGAGGTTTAACAATGGAGATTATAGAAAGGAAACTTATATTCTTAGTGATGATAATTTTTAAGACTTGGATGAGCCCTTGTGGATTGTTTTGAATATTTTGGGTTGTTAGTAACTGTACAAGGTGGAGCTAACCTCTTTTGGAGTTGATGTATGATGGAAAACACAAACAAAATTCACGTAATACTAGTTGGTGATGAACCTTAAGTTCATGAAGGGTTTTATGGACTTTTGACTTAGAATGCCTAAGTTTAAGGCTCCGGGGGTTAACTGGTACTTGTTTTGCTTTGTTATGGTTTACGGTTCTAAATGATAGAACCTTATGGTTGTTTTTCCTTGTTTTTCTTCTCCAGCTGGTGAGCTGGGTGTTGTTGACTCTCTGGGTGAGGAGGATCAGTTTCTGTACCGCTATAGGTAGGTAGTCATTTCATCTTAATAGCACCCAACCATTTTAAATGCATGTTTCGAACTAATATGTATATACTTTCTTGTTTACAAGGCATGTCATGTGATTTATGGATAACAACAATCTTATGATATGAAGGAAGCATTGAGAAACTGATTTTAATTTGGGAACAATACATGCTTGATCATATATCATGTTTTATGAAATGTTCCTCATGGATTGTGAACTATTGTGACTTCAATCTTACTATCATGATTTATGTGGATGAAATGATGGTTCTATTTAGAAAATCATATTTTACATATGTAGAGGAAATTGTGTTTGATATGTTAAAAACCTTTGAAAGAGACGAGAATCTGTTTTATCGAGTGTTTTCTCGATGTGAAACCCAACTTTGAAAATGTGCCAAAAAAAAAGGAATTTCTTTCTGTGATTGTCAAAAGTAGGTAGTGGCGTCTCACTACCGGGCTTGATAGGGTTCACGATGACACGGAGAACCGTGTATGCCTTAGGTGGACTGGTGCCTGTATTACTCGCACTTGGATTCCCGCCCGAGTGATCTGTGTGTGTTAGCCTCCAGGGTTCCTCACCCTTACGGGGGTAGGTGAGTTGGTTTGCCAGGTCCCACAGACTTGGGTGTGTGGGTTGGCTTGCGAGGGATCCTCACCCTTACCAGGGTGGGTGAGTTGGTTTGCCATGGTCCCGCACCTTATGGGTGAGCGACTTAGCTTGCCAGGGATCCTCACCCTTACGAGGGTGGGTGAGTTGGCTTGCCATGGTTCCTCATCCTTAGGACCAGTCACACTTGTTGCATATAGATTTTAAAAGAGAAGAAATTTCAAAAAGGGATTTCTACAAAAAAAAGGACTTTGGTTTTCAGAAAGGGTTCTTCCAAAATAGTTTTCGAACTTTAACTTAAAAGACACACAACCTATATATATATACTACTATATGTTATCACTAAGGTAAGCTTGTGAAAGGTTGGAGACTCTCTACAAGGATGGTGGATCATGCTTATCCGGATGTGGTATACCATCTGAGACTTTGCTAGGTGTTTTTGTCTTCAGGGTGGTATGGGAAGTCAGGGAGACAGGTACATCTAGGGAAGTTTGGGAAGTCATGATTATTTCCTGGTAAGCCATGTTTGTTGGTGGTGTTGAGTAACTAGTTTAGCTGAGGTTCGCATGCCTGCCCGATGGGTATTAAACGCGGGGGAAGGTTATCGGGGAACTTTCTCTGAATTAGTTGGGGGCCCTTATCTAGTCTGCAGTCGTCAAATTGTGCGCACTTAGTACTTGATCTTGAAATAATTCTGACTAGGGTAACCCGGTCGTGTTCCTTGGCTATATTAGCAGAAGTACACTACTATTGTTTGTATATGTATATGCAGGATCTTCATTGATGTTTCAATCAACTATATGTTATGCATTGCTTTATAAATATTTCTGAATTGTTTATCGGATTAATCGCTGCATGTGATGGTATTAGGATGGTTGATCTACCTACTGAGTTTCTCACCTAATTATTCTCATGGTTTTACAGTTGACGTTTGAGGATCGAGTTAGGATCCTTAGTGGTGTTGTGACGACGTTTGTTTAGCGAGGGATTCCTTATTTTGTGGTGGATGTAGGTCTCTCTCTCTTCAGTCACAGTAGATGATTTCCTACTTCTATTCCTTTTTCTTTGAGACTTATGTTTTATGGCTCGGGTGGTGAGCTTTACGTTACTTTTGCTTTTATATGAATGCGACTTCTACTTTATCTTCTCTCACTACATATATTTTTATAGGAAACAACAAACATAACTATATATTATATCACAAATATATCTATGTTAAGTGAAAGATTGAATGTCATAGTTATTTGCAGGTGACTTAGAGGATGGGATAATTTTAGACAATGTTGTCTTGACAGGTCCCTCCTGGTCCTACATCGTTGGGATTTCAGTTGAGTTGATAAAAAAAATGGTTGGCAATTTTTGTGCATACCCTTAGTTTCTTTTGCTTCCGCAGTGTATATTTTGTATGCACTGTGTTTATTAGGTGACAAAATTTCCAGTTTACAGGGGAGACTCTGCCGGATTTGAGTCTCGTTGTAGACTGATGGTAATGTCCCTTGTCATGGGGTACGGGGCGTTACAGGTGGTATCAGAGCATTGTTAGCTCTGAGTAGATCAAATAACAAGTTAAAAGCCACCAAGAATAGGAAAAATATGTTAAAAGCTAAAAGCTTTAAGGAACTAAAAGTTACCAAAATATAAAAACCTTATTACTGTACTTTGATATTTTTGTTGACTTAAATGCTTCCAATTGGTTTATGTTATTTAATGGTTTTACAAGTTTTGGTGGAGTATGTAGCTAAATTTGTTACTTCTATGACTCTTGGCAGCGAACGATGCCAAGGGGGTGACCTAGATGACAACCGCCACCTCCACCACCGCCATCACCGCCGCATGCACCTATTCCCCCGCCACAACCACAACCGCAACCCGCCGAACCTGGACTAGTCGGCATTCTCCAAATGGTCAACTTGTTAGTTACTTAAGTGGCCCAGTTGAGACAAGAGGTTAGAGTGAATCAAGTAGCTCCACAAGGGGTGGTACCCCCTCCTCTTCTCCTCCAGCTCCCCAGCCTGCTCCACCTATGGCTGGGAACCTTGGGCCACATGATGATAATGCAATTCTGAAGGACTTCAAGAGCTGGGGACCTACTTCTCATGATGGAACACCGGATCCAGCAAAGGCCGAAAAGTGGCTTAAGGACATTGAGAAGATATTCGACTTAATTAGATGCACTGATGAGCTGAAAGTTAGGATGGCTACTTATATGCTAGTTGACGATGCATGGGAATGGTGGAAAAGCACTTCGGAATGAATGGGTCCAATCACTTGGGACGAGTTCCAGAATTTGTTTTTAGATAGGTATTTCTTAGTGGAAGTGAAGGAAAGGAAGTATTATGAGTTCATGGGCCTGAGACAGGGAAGTATGACCGTGGATCAGTATGTGGCTAGGTTCACTAACTTATCTCGCTTTGCCCCTACGATTGTCAATAAAGAGGCAGACAAGATAAGGAAATTTA
Organism: Macleaya cordata; assembly: GCA_002174775.1. Lineage (NCBI taxonomy): Eukaryota > Viridiplantae > Streptophyta > Magnoliopsida > Ranunculales > Papaveraceae > Macleaya > Macleaya cordata. Next base: position 20,038 of record MVGT01002380.1, on the reverse strand, counting down.
GGGATGGACTGAATCCTCAGCTATATGAGAAGCTCTTAGCTTTTGAATTTCACAGTTTTAATGAGATTATCAGGAAGGTTCAGATGCTAAAGAGGGGGTGTGAGGTACTTCAGAGAAAGCAAGAGATAGCCACACAGAAACGAGGAGCCAACCAGTTTCAACAACAAAATCAGTTTGGCAGGGATGAAAGGCAGAGGGTACAAGGCGAGTCATCCCAAGGGCGTAGACAACAACGCCAACAATAGAGGGCAGCACCACAGGGTAGAGCACCGCAACAACCCAATAGACCTCAAGGAAACCAAGGTCAGCAACAACCACGACCACAACAACAACAACCGAGAGATGATGGTAGGATTCAATGGTGGGATTGTGGGGAAAGAGGGTATGTGAAGTGAAATTGCCATAGGGGTGATCGGCAACGGACAAGCGAAGTTACTCAGGGACGCATGTTTGCCATTTCGCAGGATAATGCACGGGTTTCCGACGACGTGATTGAAGGTAGGATCTTGTTATATGATGTATGGGTACATGTACTAATTGACTCTGGTTCTACTCTCTCAATCATTGCTACTAGGTTGGTGGATACCCTAAACCTTCTAGTTTCTTCCAGTGGGAGGTTTTTGGAGCTAGCAACACCTATAGGAAAGTGCTCAGTGCCACATAAAGTTTGTAGAGACTACGTAGTTCGAGTGGGCGAGATAGAGTTGAACGTAAACTTGACACTGTTTGACATTAGAAACTTCGATATGATTTTGGGAAAGAATTGGATGTCAGCACATCACGCACACATTGACTGTTATGCGAAGATAGGGACCCTTAAAATTCCTGGACAGCCTATTGTAAAGTTTAGAGGACAGAAGCATCGAATTCCTTTGAACAGTTTAGAGTTTGATCCAATTAACAGGAGTGAAGTCAAAATGTTCACTATGTTTGGGGAAGAGACACGCGAGTTACCTGCACTCGAGACCATACCTATAGTCTCTGAATTCGTGGATGTCTTCCCTGAGGATCTACCTGGGTTATCACTTCATAGAGCAATAGAGTTTTCTATTGATGTCATGCCAGGTACATCGCCTATCTTTCTGGCGACTTACAGGATGGTGCCAATAGAATTGAAGGAGTTGAAGATTCAACTTCAGGAATTGGAGGATCAGGGTTTCATCAGGAAGAGTTTCTCACCTTGGGGAGCCCCCGCACTGTTTGTAAAGAAGAACGACGGTACACTTCGCCTGTGTATCGACTATCGAAAGTTAAATCAGGTGACCATCAAGAATAAGTATCCTCTCCCTAGAATTGACGATTTATTTGATCAACTTAAGGGTGCCCAGTATTTTTTGAAAATCGACCTTCGGTCTGGGTATCATCAGTTAAGGATCAAGGAGAGTGACATTCCTAAAACAGCCTTCAGGACGCGGTATGGGCTCTATGAATACTTGGTGATGCCTTTTGGGCTCATTAATGCCCCCGCCGCTTTCATGGATTTGATGAATTGAGTGTTCAGGGAATTCTTGGATCAGTTTGTAGTTGTCTTTATCGATGACATTCTGATCTATTCTAAAACCTTGGAAGAGCATGAGGAACACCTAAGAGTCATGCTGCAAACACTTAGGAAACATCAGTTGTTTGCTAAATTCTCTAAGTGTGAATTTTGGCTCAGGGAAGTAAAGTTCCTTGGACATGTTATATCGCCTGAGGGTGTTTCGGTGGATCCCTCTAAGGTTGAAGCAATTGTTAACTGGTCTAGGCCGACTTCAGTGGCTGAGATTTGAAGTTTCTTAGGGTTAGCCGGTTACTATCGCAGGTTCGTGGAAGGTTTCTCAAAAATTGCAGCTCCGTTAACCAAGCTCACACAGAAAGGAGTACCATTTGAATGGTCGATTGAGTGTGAGAGATCTTTCCGAGATTTAAAGAAAAGGTTAACTTCGGCACCAATACTTATAATGCCTGCATCTAGTGCCGGCTATATAATCTTCACTAATGCATCACGTAGAGGTTTAGGTTGTGTTCTAATACAGGGTGATCGAGTTATTGCTTATGGATCGAGGCAGTTGAAGGTGCATGAACAGAACTATCCTACACATGACCTAGAGTTAGCTGCCATTGTTTTTGCCTTAAAGATTTGGCGCCACTATCTTTATGGTGAAAAGTTTGAGTTGTGTTCAAATCATAAAAGCCTTAAATATCTATTCTCACATAAGAATCTGAATATCAGGCAGCGTAGATGGACAGAATTCCTTAACGACTATGATTTTAAATTGCACTACCATCCGGGAAAAGCAAATGTAGTCACCGATGCCTTGAGTTAGAAGAAAGAAATCCTCCTAGCTCATATGATGGTGAAGGAATGGGGTATGTTGGCATCAGCAGCCGACTATGAACTCAATTACCTCATTGAACCTCGAGAAGAGTGGTGTGGTGTTTATGCCACTTATGGGAGAATGCATCCTTCCTTGTATCCGACCTTATAGTAGCACAAGGTAGGGATAAAGATTTCGAAGGGTATAAGAAGAAGGCTGAAAATCCAAAATTTCAAGATTGGAGACAACATGAGGATGAAAGCTTAATATTTAGAAACAGGATTTGGGTTCCTTCTAATAACAATTTGAGAAAGACCATCCTCGATGAGGCACATAAGACTCCATATACAATTCACCCAGGTAGCACCAAGATGTATAGGGACTTATGTAGAAATTTTTGGTGGCCTGGAATGAAGAATGACATTGCCCTATATGTGAGTAGGTGCCTCACCTGCCAGCAAATCAAGGCAGAACATTAAAAACAAGCGGGTGAACTCCAGTCACTTGAGGTACCCGAGTGGAAGTAGAAACACATAACTATGGATTTCGTGACCGACCTACCGAGGAGTAGAGACGGTCTTGATGCCGTTTGGGTGATTGTTCATAGGCTGACGAAGTCTGCTCATTTTCTTTCGGTTTCCATGACTTACACCTTAGAGAAGCTTAGTGGGTTGTACATTAAGGAGATTGTCAAATTTCATGGAATACCAGTATCCATCGTTTCAGATCGAGACCCTCGATTTACATCTAAGTTGTGGGAGAAATTACATACTGCCTTGGGTTCAAAGCTACGCTTTAGCACTTCCAACCACCCACAAACGGATGGACAATCAGAGCGGACAATACAGATTCTTGAGGACATGTTACGGGCTTGTATGTTAGATTTTGGAGGCAACAGGCAGAAACACTTATACCTGGCGGAGTTTGCTTATTATAATAGCTACCAGGCAAGTATTGGCATGGCCCCTTTTGAGGCCTTATATGGTAGACCTTGCAGATCTCCTATTTGCTGGTCGGATGTTGGTAAAAAAGCTGTGTGGGGTCCTGAGGTGATACTGGAGACCACAGAAAGAATGAATTTAGTGAAAGAAAGAATGCTCAAAGCACAAAGTCGACAAAAGAGTTATGTAGATCGTCGTAGACGACCTCTTGCTTTTAGTGTAGGGGATTATATATTTTTGAAAGTATACCCTAGGAAGGGCATTCGACGGTTTGGACTACGTGGGAAGTTGGCTCCAAGATATGTAGGCCCCTTCGAAGTTTTGGAATGTATAGGTCCTGTAGCTTACAGAGTTGCTCTGCCACCACATTTGGAGAAGGTTCATAATATTTTTCATGTATCACAGTTGATGAAGTATAAACCCGATCCAGAACACGTCATTGATTGGCATAACTTAGAACTAGGAGAAGATGCCTGGTACGATGTTCAACCTATTCGGATTGAAGATCGCCAAGTGAAGGTGCTGAGAAATAAGGAAATTCCTCTAGTTCGGGTCCTTTGGAGGCACAATAACATCGAGGAATCTACGTGGGAGAAGGAATCCGACATGAGGAGACAATACCCAGATCTTTTCTCGGTTTGAGGTATGTCCTTTAAATTTCGAGGACGAAATTTCTTTTAAGAGGGGAATGATTGTGAAACCCCGTTAATAATAATAATAATAATAATAATAATAAAAATAAAAGCTGGCTAACAAAAAAAAAAGGAGAGAGGGATTTATTTTTTTAGCTAGGTTTGGGGGACACGGGCTGGCCTGACCCGCGGCCTAGCTCGTGACCCAAACTCAGCCCGCCACCTACCTCTCCCCCAATCAGCTGTATGCTGATCAAAAAAAAAACAAAAGAAAACAAGAAAAGAAAGAAAAGAAGAAGAGAAGGAGAGCTCGACAAAGAGAGAGAGAGCTGAGAGAGAGAGAGAGAGACGCATAAGAGACGGAGAGAGAGAGAAACTGAGAGAGGGAGAGACCGAGAGAGAGAGAAAGGCTGAGAGAGAGGGCTGAAAGGGAGAGAGAGAGAGACCGAGAGAGAGAGAGAGGCTGAAAGAGATAGAGCTGAGAGAGAAGGAGAGACTGAGAGAGAGAGGTCGCCGGAGAAGGAGAACGGAACAACAGCAGCTGCCGTTGCAGAGAGAAGAAGAAGAAAAAAAGAAGAAGGGGGGGACAACAAAAACACAGGAGGAAGAAGGAGAAGAAGGAAGGAAGAAAGAAGGAAGAGGAAGAAAGGGGAAATCAGCCCCATTCTTCTCCCTCAACTTCTAAACTCCTTGGGTAAGATTTCTAACCCATTTCACCTTCAATTTCAGCTGATTTTTCTGAGTTAGTAACCTAAGGTTTTTATTCAACATGCTTGTTAGTGTAGATCTTGGTGTTTTGGAGCTAAATGGTGGAATAGGTGATGAGATGGGCTAATTTTTTTGTGTTAAGGTGAGAAATCAGCACCCTATTATTTTAGATCTTGTGATTTTTGTGATGTGAATTAGAGTTTTTGAGGAAAAAATGAAAATTTATGATGAAGATGAAATTTTGGGCTGTTAGGTTTGAAGATTTGATATGAGTTTATGGTTTTTATGATCTAAATTCCTCCACTTTTTATGCATGCAAGAGAAGACTTAGACTTGATGAGGTTATGGTGATTTATCTTTGTGTAGCTTTGTGGATGTTGATAAAAAAAATGAAGTGATGTGCAAAGATGAATGAGTTCAATGGGTGAGACTTATCTTACTTGCAATTTGTTGGAACATGATAGATTGTATGTTTGCAAGTGGTGTCAAGCTATTAATGAGCTGTGGACCTTTTTCTCTATTTTCATATCTATAATGAGGTTTAACAATGGAGATTATAGAAAAAAAACTCATATTCTTAGTGATGATATTTTGTAAGACTTGGATGAGCCCTTATGGACTGTTTTGAATATTTTTGGTTGCTAGTAACTGTACAAGGTGGAGCTCACCTCTTTTAGAGTTCATGTATGATGGAAAACACAAAAGAAATCCACATAATACTAGTTGGTGATGAACCTTGAGTTCATGAAGGGTTTTATGGACTTTTGACTTAGAATGCCTAAGTTTAAGGCTCCGGGGGTTAACTGGTACTTGTTTTGCTTTGTTATAGTTTAAGGTTCTAAATAATAGGACCTAATGGTTGTTTTTCCTTGTTTTTCTTCTCCAGCTGGTGAGCTGGGTGTTGCTGACTCTCTGGGTGAGGAGGATCAGTTTCTATTCCGCTAGAAGTAGGTGGTCAATTCATCTTAATAGCACCCAACCATTTTAAATGCATGTTTCGAACTAATATGTATATACTTTCTTGTTTACAAGGTATAGCATCTGATTTATGGATAACAACAATCTTATGATATGAAGGACGCATTGAGAAACTGATTTTAATTTTGGGAACAATACATGCTTGATTATATATTATGTTTTATGAAATGTTCCTCATGGATTGTGAACTATTGTGACTTCAATCTTACTATCATGATTTATGTGGATGAAATGATGGATCTGTTTGGACAATTATATTTTACATATGTAAAGGAAATTGTGTTTGATATGTTAAAAACCTTTGAAAGAGACGAGAATTTGTTTTATCGAGTGTTTTCTCGATGTGAAACCCAGCTTTGAAAATGTGATAAAAAAAAAGGAATTTCTTTCCTTGATCGCCTAAAGACGGTAGTGGCATCTCACTACCGGGCTTGATAGGGTTCACGATGACACGGAGAACCGTGTATACCTTAGGTGGATTGGTGCTTGTGTTACTCACACTCGGATTCCCACCCAAGTGATCTGTGTGTGTTGGCTGCCAGGGTTCCTCACCCTTACGGGGGTGGGTGAATTAGTTTGCCAGGTCCTACAAACTTCGGTGCGTGGGTTGGCCTGCCAGGGAGCCTCACCTTTACGAGGGTGGGTGAGTTGGTTCGCCATGGTCCCGCACCCTATGGGTGAGTGAGTTGGCTTGCCAGGGATCCTCACCTTTACGAGGGTGGGTGAGTTGGCTTGCCAGGGATCCTCACCCTTACGAGGGTGGGTGAGTTGGCTTGCCATGGTTCCTCATCCTAAGGACCAGTTACACTTGTTGTATGTAGATTTCAAAAGAGAAGAATTTTTAAAAAGGGGATTTCTACAAAAAAAAGGACTTTGGTTTTCAAAAAGGGTTCTTCCAAAATAGTTTTCGAACTTTAACTTAAAAGATACACAACCTATATATATATACTACTATATGTTATCACTAAGGTAAGCTTGTGAAAGGTTAGAGACTCTCTCCAAGGATGGTGGATCATGCTTATCCGGATGTGGTACACCATCTTAGACTTTGCTAGGTGTTTTTCTCTTCAGGGCGGTATGGGACGTCAGGGAGACAGGTACATCTAGGGAAGTCTGGGAAGTCACGATTATTTCCTAGTAAACCATGTTTGTTGGTGGTGTTGAGTAACTAGTTTAGCTGAGGTTCGCATGCTTACCCGATGGGTGTTAGACGCGGGGGAAGGTTGTCGGGGAACCTTCTCTGGATTAGTTGGGGGCCCTTGTCTAGTCTGCAGTCGTCAAATTGTGCGCACTTAGTACTTGATCTTGAAATAATTCTGACTGGGGTAACCCGGTCGTGTTCCTTGGCTATGCTAGTAGAAGTACACTACTATTGTTTGTATATATATATGCAGGATCTTCTTTGATGTTTCAATCAACTATGTGTTATGCATTGCTTTATAAATATTTCTGAATTGTTTATCGAATTAATCGCTGCATGTGATGGTATTAGGATGGTTGATCTACCTTCTGAGTTTCTCACCCAATTATTCTCGTGGTTTTACAGTTGACGTTTGAGGATCGAGTTAGGATCCTTAGTGGTGCTGTGACGACTTTTGTTTAGCGAGGGATTCCTTATTTGTGGTGGATGTAGGTCTCCCTCTCTTCAGTCACAGTGGATGATTTCCTACTTCTATTCCTTTTTCTTTGAGACTTATGTTTTATGACTCGGGTGGTGAGCTTTACGTTACTTTTGCTTTTATATGAATTTGACTTCTACTTTATCTTCTCTCACTATATATATTTTGACAGGAAACAACAAACATAACTATATATTATATCACAAATATATCCATGTTAAGTGAAAGATTGAATGTCATAGTTATACTGCAGGTGACTTAGAGGATGGGATAACTTTAGACAATGTTGTCTTGCCAGGTCCCTCCTGGTCCTACACCGTTGGGATTTCAGTTAAGAAAAAAAAATGGGTGGCAATTTTGTGCATACCTTTAGCTTCTTTTGCTTCCGCTGTATATATTTATTGTATGCACTGTGTTTATCAGGTGACAAAAGGTCCAGTTTACAGGGGAGACTCTGCCGGATTTGAGTCTCGTTGTAGACTGATGGTAATGTCCCATTGTTTTGGGGTACGGGGCGTTACAGTTACAGAACCAGAGGGTTTTTACGAATATCAAAAACAGTAGAGGAACTATTTGCAAATTAAGTAGTGGGAGGGTTTTATATTAATTCCACTAAATCTAGAGGGTTCAATCACAAGTTCTTGGTGGACCAACTTGTAATTATTATTTTAGTTCCTAATTTTATAAGAGTTATAAAAGAATTAGGAAACTAAATTAATTAGCTAGATTTTAGTAGGACCTAGTTTAGATCTAAATAGGAGTTGTAGTAGGGTTAGGTTGGCCTCCCTTATATATACATAAGGGAGGGACGATTTTTGCAAGGACCACCCCTAGCAAAAATCGTTGGCTCCATCCCCTCCCTCTCCATTAATCCTAATTACTTCTAAGCATAAAAAACCCTTGCCTCTATTAATACAAAAACTAGGGTTTAGTTTTGAGGAAGAAGGAGAAACAATTTTGAAGATCTGTTCGGGTGGATTGAAGCAGGAAGAAGAGAACTTCAAAATAGTATCTTCATCAATCACGCTTCAAAGGTAATAATCCTCCAACCTTAAGAAACATATGGGATCTAGGAAATAGTTTTAAACTAATTTTAATTCCGCTGCCAGTTTAATTTTAAAACCCTAGGATCCCCAACAGTGCTATCAGAGCATACCTTAATCTGTTGTTAGGGTCTTTTATTGTGTAGGATCATGGATCAATTAATTAATTAATTTTAAAAAATTGATTTATGTGGATGTGTAATTGAATCTAGTTATTTATTTATTTTGGAGGCATGTAAAAGGGCAAGAAAAATTGGTTTCTTGGTTTCCCTGCCTATTTAAATTTATAATGTTAGATTTGATGTACACCCTACACAAGGGTATAGGTTGGATGTATTTATTCTTTATTATTTGATGGAGATCAAAAGAGAAGAAGATGTGGAAGATGGAGTTGCATGGATCGTTGGGTTCTAGGAACCCTAGATTTTTAGGGTTTTATTTTATGTTGATAATCTAAACCTTAAAGGCTCCAAAATTGATAAGTCTATATTGGTTTTGGATTCAATCCAAGAAACCAATGAAGAAATATCAATTAATTTTTATCCATGATCTATATTTTATGTTAATGATTTAATTTTGATTATTGTTAGTTTAGAATTAATTTGCATGTTAGAAATAAGCACCAAATTTAATCCCAGGATCGTGGTTGAAAGGGTTGATAACCAAATAGGTCTATTTCTTATTTTGATAGAGACCTTTTTCAATAATTCATTATTTCTACAAGTTAAGTTTTTCCCATTTATTTTAGTTCTAAATTTGTAATTATATTTGTGTTTCTAAAATAATTTGGAAAACTACTTACTAATTTTGAAAAGGATCAAAATATTTCATATTTTAGAAAATTAAAATTCATTTTTTGGTGAAGGAAAAGAGGTATGGGCTAGAGAGTAACCGTAGGTTATTAGGGTTAGTGGGATTGTTTGATTAATGGTTTAAATGGGCTTGGTCAGACCAAGCCCACTTAAAATTTAAGTTTAAAACAAACAAAACAGGACATGGGTCCTGTCAAGGCCAAGCCCGGGTACGTCCTGGTGGGCTTGGCACTTGACAGGCCCATGTCCAGGACGGTAGGGTTAGGGTGGCGGGTTGGTCAGCCCGCCTGACTTGACCC
>MVGT01002801.1:1033478-1057185 GCA_002174775.1 Macleaya cordata | reverse complement strand
CTCTTGTGGGGCCCACGTGAGGTCGATCTAAGGGCCGAGATTTTATAGCGATGTTCTACTCACCATGTAGATCATCTTCACCAAAAATCAACATATTCTAAAACTTATAGCCCCATTAAAAATTGATTGGAAGTTATTTAAAAATTAACGGTGAAAAATGAACGATGAGAAAAAGAGTCAATGTTTGATGGGGTTAGAAGTTTTAGAATAAACTGATTTTTGGTGAAGTTGATCTACATAGTAAGGAGAACATCCCTACAAAATCTCAGCCCTTAGATCTACCTCACGTGGGTCCCACAATAGCCTGTACATACAGCCTATATATTTAAGGCTATAAGCCGATTCGGACTCATATATATATATATATATATAGGGTCAGGTTATATAGCCCCTCCTTATATAGCCCCTTATATAACCCCTTGCTTGTGGGGCCTACATTTAATGCATCCGGGAGCTGATTTTTGGGGAGGATGTTCTTCTCACTATGTACCTCATCATATTCAAAAATCAGCTCGTTTTAAAACTTCTAACCCCTTCAAATTAACCCTTAAAAAATTCTCAAGTTTAAAACTTTTATTTTGACCATTGATTTAAAACCGGTAGATTTGTAGTTACAAGTTTTAGATCAGGCTGATTTCAGGTAACTATGTTCTCCTCACCGTGTAGATCATTTTTTCTAAAAATCAACCCATGAATACGTTTCATGTAGGCCCCATAAGCGATGGGTTATATAAGGGGGCTATATAACTTGACCCCTCCATATATATCCCCCTTATATAACCCCTCGCTTGTGGGGCCAACATTTAATGCGTCTGGGAGCTAATTTTTGAAGAGGATGTTCTACTCATTATGTGCTTCATCATATTTAAAAATCAGCTCGTTCTAAAACTTTTAACCCCTTCAAATTAGCCCTTAAAAAATTTGCAAGTTTTAAACTTTTAACCCCTTCAAATCCCCCTTATATAGAGGGAGGTTATTGCACCCCCTCTTAGAACGCCCCCTTATAACGCTCTCTCTTGTGGGGCCCACATGTGATGCATCCAGGGGATGATATACATAGTGAGGAGAATATCCTCTAAAAAAATTAGCCCCTGGATGATTACTGTGGGCCCCACAAGAGGGGGCGTTGTAAGAGGGCGTTCTAAGAGCATCCACAGTGCTAGCTAAATTTAGCAAAATTTTTTCTAAAAAGTAATTCGCAATGCATTGTCTAAAAATGTAAATTTAGATTAGCAGGAGAGAGAATTGTGAATAAATAGACAATATGTAAAAATATATACAAAATTAGATGGGCGGAGTTTCAGAGTGAGCNCGATACAAGGGCACAAACTTGGTCATGGAATTGTGAATGTTGGCACTGGGCACATACGACACAGGGCATGGCACAATAAACTGTACGATACAAGGGAATGACACTGTTTATGGCACGATGAGTATATGTTGGCATTGGGCACGGGGTATGGCACTAAGCACTGTACAAGGACATGGTTATAAGATTTATAAAATTAGCGGGGGTCAACTAGAATGGCCGGTAAATGTATAAAACAATTAACGGGGGCCAGAAAAACCGCCGGTAATGGGTTTGGAGATTTAGCGGGGATCAAAACACCGCTATGGCCTGTGCCAAAGTACCCTTGCATATTGTCATCAATGTGCCAAGCAACGTACCAAAGTGCCCAACAACGTCACATGACATGTGCTAAAACCTTTCACATTGCCACATATACATGTCAATGTCCCATCACAGTGCCAATCAATGTGTCAAAGTGCCCAGCACCGTGCCATGGCATGTGTCAAAGTGCTCTTGCACACTGCAAGGTGACGGGATCACCCACCCACCGTCGAAATTTTTTTTCATAAAATGTATATTTAATTAAATATGATGTCGAACGCCTGATAGTAGTGCATGACTCTAGTATATATTGATCACAACTAATAGCATATTAGTAAATTTTTTTCTGTAATCAAATAAGTAAAATAATGGTTTCATTTTTCAACAAAAATAAATTTCGTTGGAAACACCAGTTTTAAGACAGATGGTCGTTATTTGAGACACATACCAGATTTGCAAATGATATTTGATTATTTGCGACGTAAATAAACGTCACTAATACTGTAAGAGATTATTTGCGACAGTACTTAGCGTCGCAAATAAGAGATTACTTGCAGCGTATGTAACCGTCGCCAATATTAGGTTATCTACGATGGAAACGTGCGTCGCAAATGATATTTGATTATTTGCGACGCAAATAAACGTCGCTAATACTTAAAATATTATTTGCGACAGTACTTAGCGTCGCAAATAATAATTATGATATTTATTTTTATTTAAAATTTAAAGTTGTACTATTTGCGACGCTAAGGAACGTCGCAAATGATAAACGCATTTTCTGCTACCTTTCGTCTCTTGCGACGTCAGTATTCGTCGCTAGTATTAATCATTTGCGACGCTTAAGAAGCGTCCCGCACCGTCCATAACAGATACATAGACAGATATGATATTTGTAGCTGATCATAATCTCTCTTTTTCTCTTTTTCTCTCTAACTTTTCTATAATTAGTTCTTCTCTCTTATCATCTCATCTGATAACCAGTCAAACCTGAGGAGAGTTGGTGTTGGGGATCACATGTTTTTGGGTTGACCGATAGCTTATTAATTTATTTTTTTTAATACCCAAAAAAACAAAAAAAATATATATATATATTATTTAATTAGTGATGTTCTAGGTGCGTACTGCTACTTTAAATTATTCTACTTTTCCTTCAAAACAAAGATATCGTATACTCCAAACCCCCAATTGAACTGTGCTACGTGCCCTTTGGATTTGCCGTACGTTGGTGGAACAAATCAAATTCTTCCTTAATTTTCCACAGCTTTATTGGTTAACTAATTTATTACCAAATATATCCAAGCTGAGTTGACCAACTAAAAGATAAATAAAAGAAAAGGAAGATAAAAATTACCAATAATCCCACCTGTTGGTCCTTCTCTTGTTTTTTTTTTTTTGAGGGAGGAAAGGTTAAAATCTTATTTAGAGTCCTTCTCCTGTTCCAGGCTGATCGAGGCTGCTAATATGGACCCCAACCACCCGTTGGTACACCTTCAAACGCGTCAAATTTTATCTTCTTAATTAATTGATATTCATGGCCGTTAGGATTTCATCATCATCACAAAATAATTAATTAATTAATTTGAAGCACATAATGCATGCTTTTCACTTAAATATTATAGAGATCCTAGCTAGTGTGGACCTTTAATTTTTCTTTTTTAACAGAGGAACTGTTGTTGATATTATTAGCATTAATTAGGAACTTAAGAGAAAAAAAGATTTAATAAATTAATAATATAATAAAATTATATTTTATCAATATCTTTTGTATTTACTTTATAATATACCTTATTTTAAGGAGAACGTACAAAACATCCAACATTAGTTTATATGAGTCCACCAAATAATATATGAGTCTATTTAGTCCAAAAATAAAATTTGAACAGATTTGTCCTCTAACTAATTCAAAGTAGTCATTAACTATAGTTGCGTGTTAGCACTAAAATTCGTCGAGATCTTCGAAATGAGACCAGACAATACTTTTTTCTTAAAAAAAAAAAAAATTATTTTTTTCATGCAAATTTATTTTTGCGTAGCATAAAACTATGTTTGAACTAGTTTTTATCTAGATTGGATCAAAATTTAAATTTGCATGTTTCAAAACTAGATAACATCAAAAGAAGAAGTAAAGATCTCGATGATTACTTTTCAAATATATAAATTTCGTCAAAATCTATTATTAAAAACAGTAGGCAAAAATATTTTTGTATATTTTCTACATGTGCAAAAATACTTTTGCACAAATAAATAGAGAACGACTATAACTAGTACATTTTATCTAGATTACATCTAAATTTGAATTTACGGGCCTTAAATCTAGGTAACAACTAGAAGTGAAGATCTCGAAGAATACTTTTCAAATATATAAATTTTTGTCAAAATCAGTTACTCAAAATAGTAGGCAAATATATTTCTTTCTTTTTTTTAAAAAATATTCTTGACTGGTCTAGTTTCAAAAATCTTGAAAAGTGTCTTCCAAATGTATGATTAATTTTGTCAAAATCCAAATTTTAGTTTAAGAGATATAACATTTGGAAGCTTAAAAATAAAAAATGATAACTAACTTTCTCTCTCCTACAACTGTACAAGTTAGAAAAAGACTAAAGGTGATTAGAAAAATAATAAGGGTAAAATAGTAACACTAAAAAGCAAGGCATAGACTAAATAGACTTTGAAAAGTTTAAAAATGACTAAACAGACTCAAAAAGCTTTAAAAGAAGTATTTCAGCCTTATTGAAAATCTTTGTGGACCAAATGGTTTCAAAAAGTTATATATTAGGTGTTTTGGCCATTTTTCCTATTTTAAAAATAATAGATTTAGAAAAAAAAAATGCTGGGATATTATATGGTTTGTGTATAATGTATCTATTATAATATAATATAGGAGAAGCCTTGGGTTAACAAAACCCTCTCTCTTAGGTGTGGGTTAAAAAAATCTACATTATAAACATATAGCCCAATCTTTTATCTATTATTGGGTTATATTGGGCCATATGTTTATAATGTAGATTTTTTTAACCCACATCTAAGAGAGAGGATTTTATTAACCCAAGGCTTCTCCTATAGTATATTACTAGCCCCCATATCCCGTGCAAGGCACGTGGGCTTCTTTTTAGAAAAAAAATTTTGAATTTTTTATTAGATAATTAAAAAATCATAATTTTGTTGTTTTAGAATTTAAAAAAGGCTTCTCCTATAGTATATAGATATGGGGGCTAGTAATATATGAATGAGAAGGGTAATTAAGCCCCCAAGTTAAGAAACCCAATAGAAGCTCCCCTCTTATGAGGCCTACATAGAGATAATCCAATTAAGAACTAAGTTTAGACCTGGCAACAGGCTAGGGTTAGGGTTAGGGTTGGCAGGTTGTCGAGCTAAAAAGCTTCAACTCTAGCCCTAACCCAATTTTTCCAACCCTAGTTATATTAAGCCTCTAGTGTTTTAATTTCAATTAATTGAATTTTAATTAAGAGAGAGATGAAATGGGTTTTAATGAAGAGAAAAAACAAATGGAATTGAAATAGGGGTTTAATGAAGAATTAAATAAGGTTACATATAGAGAGAATTAATGGAATCAAATGACTACAAAAATCCTAATTAATATTTGCTTTGGCGGGTTAGCTCGCAGGTTACACAAACCAATCCTATTTTTTGGCGGATTAAAAAACCCCAACCCAAACTCGGCCCATTGCATTGATGGGTTGGGTTAGGGCCAGGTTATTAAGGTCAGGTTAAGGCCATGTTAGATCCATGAGTTCCCTCTATGGATTTGTCAATTTGCGTGTCAAATCAAACTCAATAGGTCTTTGTAACTTGAGTTAGAGTTAGCGAGCTGTCTCCATGATCTGGTCATTGAAGATTAAAGAAGAAAGAGATTTGGCTTACAAAAGAGCTTATACTTAACACCACCGAAAAATATCTTAGGATGGTAAGTGACTTAGATACCTAGTATCATCAGAGGTTTTACAACCAATGATGATGAAAGCAGCACATATTAAAATAAACTATTCTTGACAATTTCTGATGGGAAAACACAGGAATACCTAATGAATGATTAGGAAAAGCCATAAAAATTATAAGAAGAATGCTGAGACCTACTTGGATTGGAACCGATCAAAGCCCTCTTGCAGCTGAAGTCTCTCTCTATCTCGAGGAAAACCAAAACAAAAAAGGAAAGAAAGAAACAAAGAAAAAAGGGGAGAAAGTTACGAGTTTCAGTTTTCACTAGAAGTCTAGAACAGTAGAACTCCTACCGCCTTTAAGCAACTGCACAACAAACGACCTTCTAATATGTTCATCCTGAATTAGAAGGAACCATCCGAGAACAACTTTTTTTCTTGGAAATCAATTACCCCAAAAAGATCCATTTTAATTACAATTGTTTTACCAATACAATTTAAGTGAATTTTGGGAACAGATTTACAATTTACAAAATTGACGATCATGTGGGCCCAAGGAACAGTGTGAACAATCATGTAAACAAAAGCAGTATGCGCATGCATGCCAATCCCCACACAATAGTAATTCCATAACGACCCACAGTTATACAGATATGAGACCAGAGTCACTTGGCACCGAAATCCTGACAATCATTTTCCGATTACGTAACTTCAAAATAACTGTACGAAACTGAGGTTACCAAAAAAAAAAAAAAACTGTACCAAACTCAAAGAATGAACAAGTCTGCAATCTGCATCACACTAACTAATTTACAAAGTAATTGTGAAAAGGCAGCATTAATTCTACAACTTTTTAGGTTTTAAAAGTGTACATTTCTTTACACCTACTGAGTATAGCAGCTAGACTTGCCATTAATCTCAGGTTCTATTTTTTTTTTTTCTAGTGCAAAATCAAATCATTGCCTCCTCCCTTCTTCCATTCCCTGCAAAATGGAGCTAGTATCCCCAGGGGAACCAAATTCCTTCATTTCCCTACTATTTTCGGATTGGATGATATAACCGCTTTCGGACTCTATTGGCCTCACAGTAAGAAAGTTGTTGGTAGTGGTTGCTGATGACGATTGAACACCATTTCGTGACTCTTCCAACATCTGAAAATATGCATGAGGTCCCCAGCCTGCAAATAATAAAATTAGTCTGTCAAGGGAGAAGGGAGTAGTAACAATAACAATAACAATAACAATAACAATAACAATAACAATAACAATAACAATAACAATAACAATAACAATAACAATAACAATAATAATAATAATAATAATAATAATAATAGTCATGGGAAGATAAGCTCATACAATTATGCAAAGAGAGATGGATATCAGACATGTAGCACAAACAGAAAATTAATTTACTACCTGATGAAATCTGAGATGCATAATCATCTTCTAAAATTTTATCATGACAACCCCAATAAATCTTTTTCCTCAACACACCTCTGTTCTCAAAACACTGGACAGGGTATTATGTGGAGTCGCAACCTGCAACCCCAACAAACCTTTATCCTCAAACATTGGAGAAAAATCCTTTTGTCATCCCTAAAGGGTCCCCTAGACAACCAAACTGAGGTTTAGAAGAGCACCCATCACAGTTCAGCATTACTCTCCACATCTCAAATTATACCTTTACTTCTCCTACAATATCTATAATTCTAGACTAGAATCATTTCTGACACAAGTAGAAGTAGATCATTCTTATTAATCAAATTCTTGGAACTTGATGCTTAAGTACTAGCCTATACTGTGACTTTTGTCTAGAATTAGAGAAATCTACTTGGACTTGCATGAACAATAACATATATACAGCACATATCTTATGTGCTATTAGGGGTATTTCACATACAATAATGTGAGTGTATAACAAAATGCTATAGATTTTCATTCATACTCTTTATGATTACTTATGTTTCTATGTTTATCTTATAAGCTCATAAAGTTCACTGAAGACTTCCACAATATTTCTAGCATTCCACACCTACTTTCCAACAGTTCCATGAAAGTGAAGATACATAATCCGTTCCATGTGAGCCTACCTGTCTACAAAAGTGTGTTGAATAAACCAACTCACGATATTGGTCATAAATATCAAATTAAAGAGTCCACTATTACCCTATTATCATATAAAGTATTTTATTTCTTCTACACTTTTTAAAATGTATTGCAGAATCCAAAAATCCTACTTTTGGTTTGGGATGTCTGTTAAATGTAAACTTTACACCTATGTTTAAAACCCGTACGATGTGATTCCACACAATTAAGGTGTATGAGTTACTCACCCAAGACATCTTAGTCTTGCCACGAACTGAATCATGATGCATGTGTATCACGAAATCATCTATGCCTAGGTTTAAATAGACAACAAGTCGGCTAAACCCAAATAAATGTGGATCGATTCAATCTTTCTACATCCTTTCTTCCTTTCTTTATTTAGTTCTTCTTTCTTCCCTCTCTCGGTTGTCTTACCATGACGCAGGCCAGGGTTGTCCAAACTGCCAGAGTCAACTCTTCGCAAGTTTGAAGGACCGACCAAGACTCGAAACCATACTTCCATCCTTCTCCTACGGTCCTACCTAAGAAAACTTTTCTACCACTTGTTTGTTATGACAAATTTTACACAAATGGCGTGGAGGACTGAAAAATGATTTCATGCAGCACATATCATCCTAAAACCTAAGAATCAGTTATACAAACCCTATACCTAATATGTTACACGTATTCTTTGCAGACCAAAAAATCCCGTTCACTAATCCAATTCTTCTAGGGAGTGATTTCAAATATAATAACATGTCATAAATATCAATAGCCAAATGGCTTCAACAACCATAGAAACCCCATTTCTTTTCTCCATCTTTCTCTTCTCTCTTTTTTTCTCTCCTTTCAATTTATTTTTTCGTACCTTTTTCGGGTATCTAGTAATAAAACCAGTATATTTACAACAACTACTAGTACCATCGTAGCCATCATCACCATTACAAGGATCACCTTTACCACTGTATTACACTGCCTTTGCATGAGATGATTCATAAACCATACAAATTGGAATCAAATATCATTGATATTGTCCTTCTTTCTTTCGCCCTTCCATTTATCCACATTCATCTATTTTCGCTTCACAGCCCATAATCAGATTGATTTTTCATTTATGTAAAAAGATTTCAGTTGCTACAACCATTTGATTGATACATTATAGTGACTGCTTCTTTGGATCCAGATAATATGAAGCAATGAGCTGGTTATTAGTTCATACTGTGGGAGGTCCTTTGTTTTTTTTTATCCTAACCTAGACCTAAATAAAAAACCGACGAGTCACACACTAAGCATAGCAATTATACCGAAGGTAAATCGAATTTTTATTCAACCCTCTAGAACTTTTGCTTCCACAACTACCATAACTTCTTCCTCTACTGCAACAAGGCCCACAGCCACCCCATTTCTCTCTTCTTTCTCTTCTTTCCTCCTCCATTCACCTTTTCTTTTTTCCTTTCTTTGGTGAGATGTTTAAACAGAAGGACAACAAATGAACCAGGAAAAATCTTGCCGCAATTTTTTTTTCCAGATTAATTATTTTTCCTAACCAAAAGTGTAGCTGAAGATGTTATCCTATACCCTTATGAATTCCCCAAAGCACTCCTTGGTATGCTAAACTAAGACTAACTATTGTCCTGAAATTTCTGAGAGGGATCCTGCCCAATACCAGTTTTGAACATAAAAGAAAGACTTAAAGATGAGAGACTAAGTATGCCAACACTCTCATTCATATTTATCCAAAACCTTTACCGGTTCATCCAAATGTGAAGGATATAAAACAGAGAAGTGATTACTTGTATGTTTTAATTTGTTTGGTGCCTATTTATAACCAGGTTAATATTTTTTACTTGGGAGAGCTAATAGCAGCTCTAGTTTTCTTCATATAAATTTGGATGATTGTTTCCAAATAATTAAAGGGACGATAACAGTTCCATATGCATAGTAGATTGGGTGTGTAACAGTGTATGCACAAGCTAATGGAGATTTGGTGGACCCCACATATGGAGATGCATGGAGATATGCTAGACGTGAAGATCTAAGAGATATTTAGATATTTTTAAGAGTTTTTAAATTAGGAAATTACTTGTTAGTGGGTTTGTTATTTTAGATAATTACTTGCTTAGGAAGTTTTATGCTTTAAGGTAGGATTCAAGTTATAAATAGGGGCCGATGACTACATATGTAATCAGTTTTTGGATGTTTAGAAATTGATGTTAATGAGAATAGAGTTCTCGTCGCCTATGATACTCGTGTAAATCTTAAGAGTAGATGAGATCCTCTTAGTTTACATCATTAAGTATGCTTACTGGCGCAGCCTGGAGGTAGACATGATAGATTATATCACAAAGAAATTAATGTACATCCTTTAAGCACTATAGACTAATGAATATAGAACATACCATCTGTATCATATGGGGGTGGAAAGAACTGCAAATAACAAAATGAAGCTATTGTTATCCCTGAAAAAGAAAAAGAGTAAGTGGCTGTCAGAATCAATAATTGCATATATCAAAAATTCAGTCTTGATTAGAAAATGAAGACTATGCACCATGATTAACCACAGATATACGAACCTATAAGACCTCCAGCAAATACATCCTGCCAATGATGCCAGTAGTCATCAACTCGAGAAACTCCCACAAGAGCTGCAACAAGCAAAGGAAGAAAAACAATACAGAGTTTTGCAACATGGCCCCTGCGGTCAAACACTCTAATTTTCCCTGATAAATACCATGTGACAAAACCAAGACCTGCGAAAGACCCTGCACATTGAAACATGAAGTCTGCATAAGTCCATACTCTTACCAAATAACACATCCAATAAGAATGTATGTAATTAGTAACAACACCTCTATAATATCTACAGCTAAAACCTACTGATTAGAATAAATACATTATGACCTCGTTGTTTAACCTTTAAAGTTAAAATTAATTGATTATGGGGCATCGTTTTTTCTATAAAAAGGGCCCATAATTAATTATTTTAGAGGTTACCAAATTGGAGGTATATGTAGACAAAATGTAATTTTCAAGGATTAGATACAAGGTAAAACCATAATAAAGACACAGCAAGAATATTAGTGGAGATATACATATAGGAAATTAGGCTTTATCATCCATTGGGTATAAGGTACAACATGCACGAGCAACGAAGATCAGTGTGTGCAGCCAAAATTTAAAACTACACAGATTACTTAACCACCCCATATGGGTTATAATTTGTATAAATCGCATTCTTTAATCAGGTTGTGTCAGCATAGCTTTTACACTTGCATGAACAATCCTTCTCCAGCATGCAGGATCAGTAAAGTGCATTACAAGTGACCTATATATTTAGGCGTGATATTGTAAAAGCTCCAAGCTGCCATTCAAGTTAAATGAAGTAGATAATATCCATTATGCAAGAATTGCCTAACTGCACATATCCCTTAAGTATTTTTAATATCTTCAAGAACTAATTGGCCTATGAAACATGGCGGGAAAATATTCTAGCCTTCCAGTAGTACCCCATCATTACTTAAGTGCCTTCTTGGGTCCTTCTTCCTAAACAGAAGCAAAAAGGTCTTTAAGCTCACACCTTGAATACCCCTGTATGAGAGGGCTGGACTTATGACACCCAGATAATTGATCATGGTCAGATTTATGTCAGATATATCTTGAGAGATTCTAATCTTTTTGTTATTTCATACGGTCCTATTCTTTTTCTCTTTCTATCGACTTTATCGATGTTGAGGTAGCATATGTAACTATCAAGGACGATTGAAGAACCTGCTAAAATTCAACTTCATCCTCCATTTCTGAAAATTCTAAATTCAACATTCCCCAACTTATATCAGATGCTTTCAATACATAAACTTATTGCTAAGTCAACATAGCACCATTTAGACGACTCTAACTTAATTCTGATGACCGTTCACCAACGACAAGAAACATAAATCAACTTGGGAGATTAAAATGAGGAAGATAAAAGGAGAATAAAGAGAAACAATAATAAATCTTTGACATTGTAGGACATCTTGTTCAAATTGTGAAAGTTTATTCCTCGATGCTTAAGATGGTTCTTCAAGATTTAGTCTCTCCCAATAGTAAAGTCTAGATTCTTAAATCTATTTGGGTTGGCTAATTTATGTTCCAGAGCATCTTATTACAAGGGTTATCATGCTTGTTGAGTGTGTCTATGCATAAAGCAAAAGAATTGAAAACTTGAGCTGAGAATGCTCCAAGCCACAACAAGAATCTGAAAATATAACCAATGAGGAATAATACACTGCACAGTTCTCCTTCATCATACCTGGTAAGGTGTTTTTCACCCGTAATACATAGGAAGAACTACAATGCCAATGCTTCAAATGGGTGTTCTGCACTTATACCTGGGTTGCATATTTCAATTTTTAGTGTAATTGCATGCCGATATGGTGTCAGGAATGTATACATGGTGTTCTGTTACATAGCTTAACATTCAAACTTTTTTGGACCTTACATGGTGTTTGGGGGACTCATTAAGTTCAATTATGAAACGAGAAGAGGGAACAAAATCATTAGAGGTATGAGGGACTACTCTGATTTTGTGTCAAATATGACTTGGTGAATCTCCCGTCTGTCAGGAGTTAATACAATTGGTTAACGAAAAAAAAAAAGAAAAAGAAAAAAAAAGAACCTGGTGATCTGCACAAGGATCCAATCTCTTGTTTGAGGAAGTTAAATTTGGCATTAGGCCCTATACCTCTTGTCTGTTCATTCTAGAGTCGATTAGGAGCCCTCACCATTCCGTCTTGAGTTAATGAAATTTAAGAATCTTAGCATCCTATTCACCAAGTCATGGTGAGGCTATTTTCATTTTCTAGGAGGGCCTAGTCTTGTCTTGAGAAAGGTTTAAAATGTCGTTTGGATCGAATGTTTCGGTCAGTCAAAAAACCGATACATTCAACCGAAACGATACGAAACAATCAGATACACCAGAATGTTCCGATACATTGAATTTATTAAGATTTTAAGTTTTTAACTTGAGTAGGGGTATCAAACCTTTGATGAACCTGTTTTACACCAAAAATAACTCCCTTCTTTTTATTTTCAGTTCATTTAAGTTAATTTGGTATCAAACTTTTGCTACACCATTATACAGCAAAATTCTTTTCTTATCCTTTTTATCCCCAAATTTCAATCCAAACCCTAAAAATCGACTAATCCACAGAGAATATGGAGATTCGTTTTTTTTAGATCAAGAACATGGAGGTTCTTATAAGAATAAAATAGAGAACAAGGAGGCCACAAGGCTGCCATTTCCGCCGGGAAGTGGAGGTGCAACTATGTAGTGCAACTTGCTTTTCTACTGACGCATCTCTGTTTTTCTCTCCTCTATAAATCTACTATCTCTCTTTTCAGTCCTCTGTCTTCTCTCCGATCTGCTTCTCCCACCCTCTTCTCCTCTGTAGATCTACTCTCTCTCCTTTCAATATTCCTCTGTTTTCTCTCTCCGATCTGTCTTCCATTCTGCTTCTCCCACCCTCTTCTCCTCCACTGGGACTTGAATCCCTTTCTCCGAAATTAATCAAACGAGTTTTATTTTGTTTTTTAATATCGAAAAATTTGAAACATACAGACTGTCTCGGTTTGTTTCAGATTGTTTCGACGATACAATCCGAGAAAATACTATACATTCAAAACATTCAAGATTCGATTTTTCCGATAATGTTTCGTCTCGGTCACTCAAAATAACGAGACATTTCGCAATGTTTCGTACGAAACGGTACGAGATTTTAAACCATGGTCTTGAGGACTAAAATTCTAGAACATTGGAATAAGAATTCACTTGGGAACATCAACCTCAAGATGATCACACTCTTCAAGTGATTGTTGAGACTTGAGACTGACAAGAAAGAGGCAGAAGGAATTATCATAAATGAAGAAAAGAGGTGCAGGATAAACCCCAAGGTTGACTCCTTCAAAGTAGTTGGAGGCAAAACTTGAGGGCTAAATTGCTTTAGTAGGTGATAAGGAACACTAGTTTCTTATACTACTTGCAAATGCCAGGTAAACTAAAAACTTAATATCTCATCTACTGGAGAATGAGGAAGTGATTAAGGATAAAAAGTACAAGCAAATCAAAAGTAGAACTTAAAGGGAGCTCCATAAGGAAAATATCCATTGCAAGCCACTTTTGGAAACCATTCTTCAATCAAATTATTACCCCATGAGTGGTTGAAAAAGAATGTGAGACGAGAAATTTTTCTGAACTTCTAAAGTCACTTTTGTAGAAAATTCAAGTTCCGGACATTTGTGTGTTATATTTATGTTTACTTTTTCTTTTCCATTTACTCCTTTTAAGATTCTCTTCGAGTCCAATATGAATTCAATATACAGAAACTGAAAACGAAAAATATCAGTTGAGAAATTAAGGAGTCTAAATAGTATAAAGTCTAATGTTGTTCCAGCCTCGAGGGAAATATAACATGCCTTTGTCTAATAAATTAGGGATGACAAGATTACATACTAAGAAAACAATATATATGTCAAAATTAAAGGATCAATGATATAATTAACCACCACTCAAACTCTATATACTATATGTCTAAGTGCAAGATATGACTATCTGACAGTGATTACTCTGCTTACATGAGGTATGTCCACTGGGAAAACTTTTATGCCCTTCCTTGATGACACTTTTATCTCCACTACAAATAACATTGCTTGTGACTGGATCAAACACCTGTACATGTGAAACATCAATTTTAGTCAATGAACTATACAATGGTGTTAGTAACTAAGCTATCGACAGTCAAAAATAACTCAGAAGTAAAAACAAAGTTGTAAAGATGAAGACCTACCCCCTTTCCATCTGGGAAACAACGCCAAAAGAAGTCTGGTCGAGGTCGACCAACAGCATCTTTAATTGCATCAGTTATAACTCCAGTTATAAGTACAGAAAATAGAAGGCCTGGAAGTATAAGATCAATCAGCATTATAGATTACTTCAACATGTAGCAGGGGGAGCAACTTTTACAAAGAAATTGAGAGCAAAGAAGGATACCCAAGATGGCATGGTGTAAGTCGTATACATCCCTTCTATAAAAGTAATACACCAGAATGACTAAAAAAGGCAACAGTATCGCGATCATCTATAGTCAAAAAAGAAAAAAAAAAAAAAAAAAAGATGTTACATGGAAGTGTTCCACAAAATTTCCAAAGCCATAAACTTTTGCCTATATAATAGCAGAGGCAGAAACTTAGAAAAAGAAACATACTGGAACAGCCCAAAAGGGTACTGTATTGTCTTTCAGTGGGTATCTCAGGTCTGTCATCATATCCTGTCCGACAAAACGGTGAAATGGTTCTATAACATTCAATGTGACCTCTATCACTACAAGAAGTAAAAGGATTAGCCAGTCATGCATATGTAGCCTTGCCACTTTAATCCCATGGGACTTTAGAGTGTGAGTTCCCAAATGAATCTCTGGCATTTTACCAACTACCTAGAAACAAACAAAAACTTCAGTTATCACAATTTGAAGCATCACATACTAACCTAAGCAATTGAAACGATTGTGACAAAAAGAAGCATGAAAAGTGAAAATATATTGACATATGGAGTTACGTACACCAATACACCATAGAAGCCACATTAAATTAAGTCTGTACCCTTACTCAACAATAATATATGTAGAGTAAGAAATTTTTAGGACACAATTGATGCTCGATCCAAAATCCATCCTTCAATGAAAACATAAGAAAAAAAGGTTTCTCGAGCAGCTGTCCAGATTCCTTACATGAACATTCTCCTATTGGTTTTTTTCCATGAGGCTATTATACACGTCTAATCAAGACTGTTTATCTGATAGATGATTTTCCAACCACAGGACACTAGGTCTCCAACTTCTGTATCCCTTTCAATTCTTCGATTGTTTAGTCTTTGATATGAAGAAAAAAGAGAACATTCCCATCTTTTCACCTATACTCCTCAATGTATAATTAAACAAGTAAATAGAAAATGAAATGAACACAACATATATTCGATGAAGGAACACTACCAAAAGGAAGCAGTGTATTGAAAACTGAATTTAATAGTAAGTGCCCAAGCAAAGCAGTGCATGGGATCCTATTGTTCCAACTAAGGTCACCTTATTCACTTGGTTGATTTTTCACAATTCGGTGCTCACTCAAGACAATCTAGCTAGGAGAGGGGTGATTACGATCAATAGATGCACGTTGTGTAAAAAGAATTGGGAGACGGTCAATCACCTTTTCCTCCAATGCCCGATTACTATGGAGATTTGGGAGTCATTTTTGGAAGGTTTTGTGTTGGTCTGGTCTTTTGGGAAGGATGCTACTCGGTCTTCAGTGAGAGGAAGCAAAATTGCTTCTCTACCGAAGGCAATTACCTATGGAAAATGCTCCCTTTTGCCATTTGTTGGATAATTTGGTTGGAACGCAATCAACAGATCTTTGAAGGGAAGGAAAAAGAGATTCACAACATCATTCTGGATATTAAGGCCATTTTGATGTATTGGTGTTCCCCCTCTAAGATCCTAAGGGATGTTAGATTTCAAGATACATATTTTAGTTGGGATCGGATTGTTAGGAGATAGCTTTCTTTCTTGATTTCTTTTGGATTTGTAATTTCTGATGTTCCATCTCAGGACATCTTGTAACTATATTACCTATTATTACTAATATATTATCTTTTACTGATCAAAAAAAAAACCGGATCACCTGCATGGGTCAACTTGACAAGCTGCTATGGTTTGATAAAAAATTTACTTCAAATAAAGATAATAATACTTTACTCAAATGAAAAAAAAAAAAGTAATAAATTAAGAAAATGATTGAGAGGGGAAAATTGATTCTTTCAAGGAATTAAAGAAATTATGGAATAGTAAAATTCCAGGCTGATATTTACTTGGAACCGGTTCACTGGTCCACAAATTGAACTTCCAAGCAATCACAATCCAGTAGTTGATCCTCAGATCACAAGAGTGGAAAGTGGAAGTGAATTTAGCTGTAGAGGCGAACAATTCAACTGGTTGGTTGGCAACATCGATCAGAAACAGCCAAATTACTAGTAAAGCAGTTGATTAACAGCTAAAAACACATAATGTATGGAAGTTAACAACAGAAATTTGTACAATTAAAATTAGACTAGGTATTCAATCAAATATCAGCAAGCCTCCATCATGATTTAGATATCTATCAAGGGCGTCTAAATGCAAAATGAATATAACAGTAAATTCCAGAAAAGGAATAACAGAAAGATTAAAGATCGAAGTAAAATGTTTAATTAGAATTTCCAAAGATTCAGAGAACTGACCATAAAGAAAATACAAAATTTGGGGAAGGATGAAAGCTGCCAGGCAGAGCTTTTGCGACGAAGATCGAACTTAGAGAGAGGAGAGAGAGAGAGAGGAATAGTTTCTTTTCTTGTGCGGAGGAACAAGACTAAATTCTAACTAACCCACCACCCCCTAAGTTGGATTATTTGCCGTGGCCACTTCCACTTTACAGATGGTGACGGTCTAGTAAATCTAACAAAAGGAAAAAAATAAAAAAAGTTTGACAGAACAATTTAAAGCGAAGGCTGGTTGACCTTTCTACGATACACATCCTAGTAAGTAACCTACACCAATAGTATACGCTTAAACCAACTACACTAAACAACCTACACCAGGACACTTTGAGTTTAGTGTTAATTTTTTCAAAAAATGAGTGCGATATTCTTGCATGGAAAATGAACTTTGGAAAATGCACGTTAAGGCGATGTAAAAAGACAGAAAAATTTTCTAATGAATAAAGGTGGTGCATGTTAGCAAACCTTTTTTAATTAATTTTAACATAAAAATAGCTATATCTTTCTAAATATAAATAGGATTTGAACAAATTTTATACAGTTTGAAAGCATTTTTCTAACCCATTTACGAAGCTAAAAAATCTAATTGTGTGCAAACTATAATTTGCATACTACAAATTTATGCAAATTTTAATTTGCATACTGAAAATTTTCAAAAAAATTCACGAAGCAATAAAATTCAGATTGTATGCAAACTATAATTTGCATACTGAAAATTTTAATTTTTATATAGTTAATTTTTAAAAACAAATCCATTCACAAAGCTATAAAACTTAGATTGCATACAAACTATAATTTGCATATAGTTAATTTTTTTAAAAACTCATTCACGAAGCGAATGCAAAAAAAAATACATAAAAATAAACTATGTAAACTATAACTTAAATATACAAGTTATAATTTGCATTATCGCAAGACTTTTAAAAAAAAATTGGTATTGTTGTCTGATCTCATTTTGAAGATCTCGAAAATGCATTACAAAAATATAAATTTTATCAAAATCCGATTTGTAGATTAAAAATATTGCATTTTAAAGTTTAAAAAATATTATTTTCTCTCTCTACCACATCATCGGTCCCCACAAAAGTAAAAATAGTTAGAAGTCTACCATTTTAACAAAAGAAATGGTAGTTTAGGTACCAAAAATTTAGAGTTTTTAAAAGGGACAATTAGCAATATACCTCAAAAAATTTAACTGCTTTTGTAATATACCCCCATTTTAATTAAAATTAGGGATATATCCCTAAGTTAATAGTTTTTGTTAAAATAGACGTTGAGTGATCATATGTGCTACACGTGATGGGCTCTTTTACTAAAATGCCCTCCCGTATTGCACATCTAAAATACATAAAAAAAATTTAAAATACTCGAAGTACACCATGGGCCTTTTCCCCTTTGCATCATCCCATACTTATCAATCCAATGGCTAAGACATAAAGTCCAAATCCAACATCCAAGATATAATAAAAATTTCATTAAACCTTGGGAGGATGTTAATGGCGGATACAAAAGGACAGGAAAAATTCATTGAGATTCAATGACTTACTAGTGTTCTCATTATCTGTTCTTAATTAGTATCCCTACTTCTTTGGATCAAAATTTATCAATGACTACAATTTGTATTGAGATTCAATGACTTACTTGCATTCTTAAGGCTTTAAGAAGAAAGTTATTAAGATTTACGCAGAAATTATTACACTTAGGATGAGCTCATTCTAGTCCTCTCATAATCATCTTAATATTTCTCTGTTTTGATTTTCTTTTTCTTTTTTCAAAATGATATTAGATGGGATCGGTGAAGAATTAGGGAAGCAATGGTGTTGATTGGAGTAAAGTAGAAGGACAGCCTTGCTATTAACCTAACACTTTGCTAATGTCAATTTTTCTTAACTCTTACTTCACCTTCTCTCTTTGGTTCTATTGTAAGAGAAGAAATCTTCGTACGCACGGATCTGAGATCTACCATTTTATGGATTCCATCAAGAATTAATTACAGACCAAAATCAACCCTACCAATGATCATTAGATCATGCACATGTAAATAAACGATCAGATAGGCATAATTGCTAATGGATGTACATCAAAAATTACTCTCCCCTTTTCTGCAACTCTCCTCTCCCTTTGAATCCGCCATTAACTTTCTCCATAGATCAAATGAAGTTTCTTATGTATTAGCAGTTGTATTGACGCGTAGGCTCACATGGAAATGATCTATGGTCTGATGTTGATCTACATGATAAAAATATCATCATCCTAAAAAATCAACTCTTGGATCATCTTCATGCGACCTCAACTTTAAGTATAAGCCTAGTGTAATAATAAAGTATGTGAAATATAACCTAAGACAAATAGAATGGAGAATGTCGGTGGATTAATTACCAAGTTTGACAACAACCAATGGAAGACGGCTCCATCGGCTCATTTGGAGCCGATAGAAAGCCACATCACAATAGTAGCATAGTTAAGATTATCACTTCTAGACAATAACTTGTGGGACTCACTTGGAGATGATCTTTAATGTAAATAATATTTTTTTAGGGAGAGGGAACGTCAAAAAGAGATTTATAGGGGGCGAAAGAGAGGGTGAGAATTTTGAGAGAGAGATTTGAGGGGAGAACAAACTAAAATATACTGAAAAGACTTTTTTTTATCTCAAAACCCTATTGTTAAGGGTCGGGTTGGAACACAAGGTTTTGAGTCCTATGAAGCACAGACACTTCACCCAGGGTAGCTGGTCCGAGTCGTCCACTCGGACACAATGGACACTTTAATTACATGTTTTATGAGATTTTTGTTGCTAACATATTCTGAACGAAACATGGCGCATATATGTTTTTTGCCTATCTCTCTCTTTCTCTTGTTGAAACCTTTTGTGCGAGGGATTTTCTAGAGTTAATTAAAAAAAATTATTTATGAAATAAATTTTAATATAAATATATATTATTGAATTATATATCATTGTCGTATTTGTGTCTTATTTTTTTGAGATTTGGCGTATCGTCGTGTCCATGCTTACAACCAAGATAAGGTATAAAAACATAAAATTAATTGTTATAGATGATCTCACTTCCTAAATTAAATGACCACTTCCTAAATTAAAGAGAGTCAAAAGACAATTTGTGGGTCGTAAATCATTAGATGATCGAATTCAACAATAAATAGAATATGTCTAAACCTTGTGTCACAACCTTGTATCCCACGAATATGTAACCCTATTTCTGAAGAGCTTTTAGAAGAGGTTCACAAAACCATAGTTTACTACTCGGACACTTATACACACACGCAACCAGTGGCGGAGCTAGGAATTTTCCTGTGTGGGGCCAAATAGAAACGAATATCTCTATTTTCATACCACTTTTTATTCATTTATACCAACATATTTTTACACCTCATTTTACACTGACCGATCTAGCTTGTAGGGCTCACATAGAGTAAACTAATGATTTTTTTTTCTTCTTGTAAGGAATATCTATTCACCATTTGGATCATCCTTTCATAATTCAGATCGTATTAAGCATCAGAATCATTTATTTTACCATTAATTTTCAACCAACTTTTATTACAAGTTTTAGAGTCATTAATTAATTAATACATAATTTTTTTATGAAGATTTGGATGGTGAGGAGGCTATCCCCACCAAAAACCAACCTTAGGATCATTTCCACCTAAATTCAAAGTCCAGTGTATACATAGCGTAAATATGTGTTAAAAAAATAAAAGTTGAATAGAAGTAGATTTCCCACGAGAGAAAGAGGATTCAGTCGAAATTTAGAGTTTCCCTGAGACTGTGTAAACTCTCCTAATTAAATTATTTCTTTTATTAAATAACATTGTACAAATTAACTATATATGAAATATGGGATTTAAACAAATTTGAGTGGGGGCAGATGCCCCCACTAGGCATATGGTGGCTCCGCCACTGCACGCAACGACCCTATGCATGATGGCCCTCTGAAAGTCAACATCATAAAAAGATCTCACCCATTTCAATCACGTGGCAAAACGAATATAAAATTCACAATTGTTACCTATTAAGAGTAGATCGACCATTTAGACATAAATAACCATTGTACATACACTACAAGAAAAAACTCCTATTACAGCATTGGAAAAACATTGTTAAAACTATTTTACAACATTGGCCTTGTGTAATTTTTTGAGCCCTAATATATAGAGTTAGGATCCGTGTACATTGAAAAGTTTACATCAAAAGTGTATACCGGCTTGTGGGGCCACATAGAAATGATCTAAGGGTTAATTTTTTTAGGAAGTATGTTCTCTATATCATGTGCATTATCCTTACAAAAAATTATATTATTTTAATACTTCTAACCCTTTCAAACATTGGTTAGAAATTTAAGTGTAATTGAGCAGTCTATTTACCGTTAAATTTTAATAATTTTCAATGGTAAGATGCATGGGTTAAAATTATTTGAATGATATGATTTTTGGTAAGGATGATCTATATGGTGATTATAACGTACTCACAAAAAATTAGGCCCTGAGTTTTCTCCAGGTGGGCCTTACAAGTCGTTGTAAATTCATTGTAAACTGTTCGATGTATGTTGATCCGACTCAAGACAACAAGGTGGTCTGATAATATACATAGAAGAAGGTGGTCATGAACCAAGCAGAATGGCTTCATTTATGCAACTGAAGCAACAAGATAGACAAAAACGGATGGATATAGCCGAAGAAGACGATTAAAACAAGAAGAAGAACAAACTACATGATAGTAATGGAGGAAGCTTCTGAACTCTGTTTTAATAGGCAACAAGGAGTAAAAAGGTTGGAAGACCAAGATCATTGAATCTTCTGATACGTACAATCTCTATGGTAGGAAACCTGATATCCAAAATAATTATGGGTGGAATGTAGCCCTTAGTGAGAACAATTACACTTCTCATATTATATAGAGGTGCAATAACCCTTCTCATATTATATTTGTAGCAAAGGAAGTTAAAGTTTTTTTTTTTAACTTGAGGCCCGCTACACCAAAAGTCGGTCCTTGGATCATCCTCTGTTTATACTGTTGCGAAGGCTCACATGGAAATGATCTATGGTCTGATGTTGATCTACATGATAAAAATATCATCATCCCAAAAAATCAATTCTCGGATCATCTTCATGTGGCCTTAACTTCAAGTGTAAGCCTAGTGTAATAATAAGGCATTTGAAACATATAATCTACAAATAGAATGGAGGATGTTTGTGGATTAATTACGAAGTTTGACAACAACCAATGGAGGACGACTCCATCGGCTCATTTGGAGTAGATAGAAAGCTACATTACAATAGTAGCATAGTGAAGGTTATCACTTCTAGACAATGACTTGTGGGACTTACTTGGAGATGATCTTTAATGTAAATAATATTTTTTTAGAGAGAGGGGATGTCAAAAAGAGATTTATAGGGCGCGAAAGAGAGGGTGAGAATTTTGAGAGAGAGATAGAGAGATTTGAGGGGAGACCAAACTAAAATATACTTAAAAGACCTTTTGATCTCAAAACCCTATTGTTAAGGGTTGGGTTGGAATACAAGGTCTTGAGTAATACGAAGCACATGCACTTCACTCGGGTTAGCTTGTCCGAGTCAGACACTCAGACACACAGTGGACACTTCAATTACATGTTTTATGAGATTTTTGTTGCTAACATATTCTGAACGAAACATGGCACATCTATGTTTTTTGCCTATTTATCTCTTTCTCTTGTTGAAACCCTTTTGTGCGAGGGATTTTCTAGAGTTAATTAAAAAATTACTCATGAAATAAATTTTAATATAAATATATATAATTGAATTATATATCATTCTTGTATCGGTGTCCTATTTTTTTTGAGATTTGGCATGTCGCCGTGTCCATGTCCTTGTGTCAATCCGTGCTTCTTAGGTTTTGACACAACCAAGATAGGGTATAAAAACATAAAATTAATTGTTATAGATGATCTCACTTCCTAAATTAAATGACCACTTCCTAAATTAAAGAGAGTCAAAAGACAATTTGTGAGTCGTAAATCATTGGATGATCGCATTCAACAATAAATAGAATATTTCTAAACCTTGTGTCACAACCTTGTATCCCACGAATGTAACCCTATTTCTGATGAGCTTTTAGAAGAGGTTCACAAAACCATAGTTTACTACTCGGACACGTATACACACATGCAACGACCCTATGTATGATGGCCGTATGAAAGTCAACATCATAAAAAGATCCCACCCATTTCAATCACGTGGCAAAACGGATATAAAATTCACAAATTGTTACCTATTAAGAGTAGTTCCGCCATTTAGACATAAATAACTATTGTACATATATACACTGACCAATTACTACCACTTGATGGTCGTCTCATTCAGTACCTTGTTGTGTTCTTGTACCTTGGTTTGTACCTTCACTTCGAGCATCATCTCCTATGGTTCCCCTAAATAACATATGTGCATTCCATTTAGGACTGCACTCAAATGACCTCAGCCGAGCTTCAAACTTTAAGTGTACTCTAGTTCCTGAGCAACATGCCTTCACCACGAGTACTAGTCATTTGAATCCATGCGACTATTCTACTAAAGATCGCTCGCCATCACGCCACTACTACTGTCACGCCCCGCTCACACGTGTGCCCAATATTGTCCCTGCTTTATCCACCCCCCCGGGGTACAGGGTTTTGTTCTTAGGTGAGCCCAGAGAGCTCACCTAAAAGGCCTCGGACACAATGTAAGACAGTTCGTAACCTCATAGCCCAGGCTCTGGACACTCTCCTAGGCGATGTGGGACTAA
>MVGT01002801.1:1014169-1031609 GCA_002174775.1 Macleaya cordata | reverse complement strand
GGGGGGTGGATAAAGCAGGGACAATATTGGGCACACGTGTGAGCGGGGCGTGACAACTACAACATCACACATTTACCTTCACTAAAAGCTCACCATTGCACCTATGTGCTTGTGAAAGTCTATATGCCCTACGGTTTAGTTGGATTAATCGTATGTCTATATGACTATGGTTAAGGATCACACAATCACCAAATAAAAATTTACTGAGGTGATAAATAGTAAAACAAAAATCTCTAAACAAAAAGATTGACTTATTCGATTCTTAATGTGCGGAATTAAAAACAAGAATCAAATATTTCAATCTCACAACAAGTATGAAAATATGCACAAGAGATTTTTTTAACGAGAAAATCCAAACTGGGAAAAACCCTGGGACCTAGTCCAACAAAAATCCAGTAAGAGTTATTGAAAACTTACAACCCGATTTACCACTTGATGTATATGATTTACGACTCCCTCTACACTCAGATCAGCTACGGTGTATAGTTTTACTACGGCTTCGAACTCCACAAGCCGCCTCTTAGTTAATCACCAATTCTCACGCATACAACTTGGAGTCCACCAAGCCAATGCGAACAAGCTGCGCATATAATTTGAATCTACGAACCAACACCTCCTGTAAATTTGATGTGTCTCCAACTTGACCTCTGCAAGTCACGCACCCTTAACCACTACTCGACTCCTCGAGTATATCACCACAAGCTTGACACTTCAAGCTCAACCATAAGAAATCTACCGGCACACAAAAACTGAGTTTTTGATTTGAAATGGGAAGGATTGAACCAAGTTCAACAAGCTTGGAAGCTAAAGGTTTAGAGTTTAAACTCTTCAAGAACTTATTGTAGTAAGGGGTGTATTGGTTGATTTGAACAATGGAAGATCAACCCCTATTTATAATAAAATGTCTAGATTCAAACTAGAATAAACTAGTTTAAATGGTAGACATCATTATTAGAGATGATAGATCATTCCATTGAGCCTCTCATCCCACTTATGAATGTTTCCCACGCATAAATAATCCCACTAAAATATACTTAGGTGGAAATGTGCAAAAAGGGTGTAAAAGAACTCTTTACCACTCATTTTAAAACACAAAAAATGTACACATAGCAGGGGGTATCGATACTGGCACAACTGGTATTGATACTGACAATAGCCTATGACATCAGGGTGTGCCAGTATCGATACTAACCCATTGAGTATCGATACTGGCCTAGTATCGATACCTAGCTCAGTGGGTTTTCAACAAGCTAAGCCAGTATCGATACCTAACTAAGTGGTATCAATACTCGACCCCCTAAAAAGTACTTTTGACGTTTTTTGTAATATTTTAAACCATTTTTAAAACGTTTCAATTATGGAAACTTCCTTTAAAGGTATAACCACCTATGATACGTAGGGTTTTAAGTCACTTACCATCCTAAGACGTCTTCCGGTGGTGAGTTGAGTTTCGTGGAGTCTTCACATCAATCCGAATCGAACACGAGACTCACTAAACTCTAACTCAAGTTATAAAGACCTTATTGAGTTTACCTTTGACACGAAATTCGACAAACAATAAGTATATGAGAAAACTAATGGACCTTACAACTTATCCATCCATTGAAGGATCACCAGTGCGCTATTGCGCCTCATTGCACCTCATTGTGTTGTTCTATAAGGATTATGTTGTTTCTGATGCCATTTCTCTTGAGCGTGGTAGTCTCACCTCGAGAATTATATGGTTCCACACCATTTAACACCTTGTCGACATACTCTTGGTCTGCTCACTCTATCTGGAGCCATCAAGATACGCACTGAACATGAAAATTTGGATTTATCAGGTTGTGCTCTAACATGAACATTGTTCTATGCAAATACTGCTCCTGAGCATACACCCCTGCACAATAACTAGTATTCTTCTATCCAGACTCAACGTATCAGAGTACACCATAACTTAGATATAATCTTTACCAACGGCTTTGTATAGCCCATAATGTCGCACCGATTGAGTTATATGATAACACCTACGTGATCTGAACACTCTTCAGACTTCACGCACTGAAAGTATTGTAAGCTTAGATGTTATCTCCACCTAAAGATATTGTACTGCATACTGACGTCATGTCGAACATTAGCCAACACAATTTACCCACAAAACAAGCTCTATGTGAATCTGACCCTTTCCTTAGACTCTACTATATGTACTATAGACCTTGATACTATCTCAGTCTATAGCATATGTAGTCAGCAACCTCAGGCCAACTGAACTACACCCAAAGCACACGTATCTGAATATTCTTCGAACTCAGAGGCACCTTCATCTAGTAAGACCCATGCATACTGGCATCATTGATTTAGCATAACCTGTTCCCAATAATGAGTCACACCCCTTACTCTAACACCACTATGTCTTCGACATAGAGTAATGAACCCATTCCAAGCATCACCAACTAACACTACCTTCAACCAAGCATTATAAATTCATATGCAAGATTAAACTGCACTTTCAACCTATTCTGACACAAAGCTTTATCGGATCAGAGATATAAGATAAGCTAATCCAATACTAACACCACATCTAAGCATGCCACTCGCCCATAGACTATCACTATATGCAATGGGCACGCTCTGATCGACTCTCAGACCAGAGAATGAATATTCATCTCACCTCAACTCTGAGTACACTTCTCTTTGGCTAAGAAGATTTGCATCTTTAACATAAGCTAACTCTCTCAGAATCAGAGGTTATATATTCAATAATGAGCTAATTTTGCTCTGGTACCAAGTGTAACAGGCGAAACGGTCTATCAACAATATATGCGGTCACACAGCAAAAATTCTCAAATCGTCTACCCATGTGGCACTACAGACTCCCTCCTAACGTATAGTCAACCTCACAAACGATCTCGATTTAACTCAAGACCTTCTGGTTATCTTTCACTAGCAAAGTAGTGGAACACCCAACTTGAGCAACGTTCATATATTGGCCTACGAGTTTTCATTGTGTCTTATGACACTTGTCCAACAGGTAGGATTCACAATCTCCACAATACCGTGAAGGTAACCATGAATAGCCGTGGCTAGGCCAATATTACTCGGACTTCCCATCCGGTCTATAAGCTTCCCCTGTCTAGAAGCATCGAGGTTTAAACCAAGCACCATGAATATGCGAGGTCCCACCCTGGCAAAGGTCCAATGCAGTAACATAAGAACGCCAGCATGCAACGTACTAGCATCCAACATGACCCAAATATAGCTCCCCCCATACTATGCCAACTGTACTACGCCACCACGGATAGCTCAACACAATGTATGCTAAGTATATCCATAAGCACACCAAGACATAGGTCCCGAATAACTCTATCATTTCAAGGAAGCTTCGGGTCGATCATACTGGCCTAGCGTGTCTGTGACCCTGAGGCAGTGAGGCTACCCAGGAATGCCGTTGTACCACCTACTACATGTACAATCCCAAGCCTTGTTAGCAATTCGGTATACAGTAAAAATTCGAGACAGGAAAAATACGAGTATAATTCGGCTTCAACAATTCCTAATTCGGTCAAATATGCGTTCAAACATTCGGAAGACGGCATATATTCAGATTCGATTTAATTCGTGTTTAATACGTTTTACCTAAAAAAAGTCGATATGAAAAATTCGTTCATGTATATAAATAATATTCTATTTAGCATCCACTAATCTTATAAAAAGGTTAAAATAGAAACATCTCATCCAAAAATAAATAATAATTATACCAAACCATAAATTAAAATATCTGGTGATAATATGTTTTTCTTTTTGGTTTGTGTTGCATCAAACACACTCCAATTTTGTTCACATGCAGAAGTACTAGATGGTTGGCTCAATTTGCTAATTGCAACCCCTTTTAAAACAGGAACAAAGCTTCCATTTGTTTCCCACCACACTCACAAGTTAATATTTATTCTATATGTATAAAATATTTAACAAAATACATAAAATAAAATAATCCAATTCATAACTTACGAGGATGAACAGTTCTCATTTGAGCTATGGAGATAAAAGTAAACATCTGTGGATTCTTCTCATCATAAGTCAATAGTTGGTACGAATCTCAATTAACCTTAAAGAAAATGATTAATTATGTACGAGTTCCAATTAAGTTTCAAGTTCCAACATCCCCTTTTAAATTCTAATTTGAAAATTTGAAATTAATGAGATTTTATTTTGTTGTATAAACCATTAAATATACCATGCCTATTTTTTTGTGCCATTTTTTTCCATTAAGACGTTCTGGATGCGTTTTAAACTTTCAGACTAAGTAGGACGCGTTTAGATCCTTATGTTTCACCTGTATGGTGTTTTATGTGTTTCTTTCAAAAAATGTCCAATACGCGAACTATTCGCGAATAGTTCACGTGATTGCTAACAAGGATCCCACGTCGTATCCTACAACAAGGAAAACCAACGCATAACCCTTTAACTAAGCATTGTCCATCCCACGGTTTGTACCGTGGAGTTCCCACTTAAGTGATGCACCACAGTAAGGTCGGGTCCCCTCCCTATAATATAATTTGGGCTTTAGGCTTATTCCCTAAAGCAAACATCAAATCATGAGACCAATCATACTCTTTTTCGGCCCATGAAAATGAATATGTAATTCTAAACATCTCCCTGCCTTGAAGCTTCGCCAAGCCCTCCAGCCCGTACCCGAATATTCACCACAGAGCACCTCTGTCCCATGAAGCTTTACTTCGCGCTTCAGTTCCACCATGTATATTCATTTGCATAGCACCTCAGTGCCCTGTATATTTATCTTGCCCACCGTGTAAGTCACGGTCTATGTATAGCCAAGGAAACTGACCATGACACAAGGCTTAATTAGAAATATACGACCCAACAAGGGCTGATTAGGGCTTTTCCTTATGCTACATAGTTAGACTTGAGGGAGAATTCTTCTTTTAGGTAGAGCACTTGAAGGCACTAGTTCTTTTCTTTTAAATCATCTATATATTTATTTATCTATCTATATTATATAAGAGGCTTCACTATAAGCCGCCTCTTTTGTACTCCATGTTTCAAGTCACACTTTTTTAAAAACTTCTGTTATATCCTTTAGTTTATAAACTCACCTCAGTTTTACATTCCACTTACATATGTTCTAGGGCCCACCCATATATGATCCAAAGGTTAATTTTTTATGAGGATGATCTTATCATCATGTACGTCCCAGTGGTCATCTCTAGGGGCTTGGACACGGATCCCATACTACTCAATTTGAGATTACCATGAAGAGAATCAATGCCCAAAATTAGCATGGGTTGTTTCCCAGCAAGCGCTAAGTTTAATATCTTCAGTCAGACAGAAAAAAAAACTCAAGAAAGAAAATATTACTACCTACTAGACTATATATGAAAATCTCACCATAGAGTAATAATCTAAATATTTGGGGATCTACCCAGAAAACAAGATCTACAAATAATGACAGTTATACACCTATATGATAATAGGACAATGTAAGTGAGGCTGTCAAAATGAAAAAGCTACCCCCAAACTTAGATGGTACTAAAAGTGAGACTTGATTAGCATAAACTACGAAACCTAGAAGTACAATAGGGATGAGAGTTGGATAAAATGGATCATGAAAAGTAACGGTAGGGAGTTATGACTGAAATCTAAGGGTAGTTCCAACAAGAGATACATGAGAGGAAAAATAGTCCAAAAGGATTTTTAACGCACACAATTCCAACCCTAAGCTAGAAATCCTTTGAACTGGTAGTGGATTTACAGTTTCAATTGGAATGACCTCTAAGACAGATGAAAAATCATTAGATTGTGACTTGGGCACGGAATTAGACACATTTTTTAAAATTTCTCGCATTATAGGATCATTAATGTCTTTGAAAAATTTTATGGCTTCCCGTAAGTCAATTAGTGGTGTACCATCATTCTCATTGAAGATATGAGAAAACTCAACTTTCTCTTTATCTTCCTCCAAATCTTGAGTGTGACCTAAAAGGGCATCAGAATAGACATGACCAGAAGAGTTCTCACGGTGGGATCCACTATCTTTGAGTCATGAGACCAAAAATTATGTTCTAAGGATAAACACATTCCTCTAATATCATGTGTTCATCATTGTAATAACAAGAGTATTCACACCATTTATAACTACAGTGTCTCCAGTCCACACCTCATCCTCTGGAATAGGCGAAATATCATCAAAATGATTATAAGTAAGATTAGAAACACCATTTTGTAAATTAAGGCCATTGGGTGTAACCATATCTCTATCCGCATCATAACAACACTCTTCTGCTAAAGTAGTTGCTAACTGACTCATTTGAGTTTTTATAATAGAGAGTTCTTGGCTGTTAGTTAAGAGTGCCTGGTTGGTGGTTTGCATGAATTGTTGAAGGGTTTCCTCTAGAGATGGTTTATCCTGCTGTGGTGGGACATATAGAAAGGAATGTTGATAGGTAAGAGGATGACTCATTTGTAACTGCTCATGGAGCTGCACAGGTTGTGCTACTTGATTATTCTGAGTCTGCCCTTGACTCCAAGAAAAATTAGGATTGTTCATCCAATTAGGATTAAATGTGTCAAAGAAAGGGTTATCAAACGGTTTCTTGAATGTATTGAAAGCATTAGCTTGCTCAGCTATGTACTCATGAAATGATGCAATAGAATGACACATTTTAGATGTGTGAGAAAGACTCCCACATAATTGACGTACTCCACTAATGGCACGAATAAAAGAATTTTCCCCTTTACACATTGTTAGAGCGTCCACTTTTCTAGTTAGACAAGTTATTCTAGCACTCACTTCGACATCCTCTAAAGATGGTGTCTCATGTTGTGGTAATTGGAACCTCTGTGAATAGTCATTAGGATTTTTGTAATGTGACTCAACCTTTATATGGTTGGTAAGGATCCTAATTACTATTTTCATTGTGTTGTTTTATGAATTTCTCATAATTTGGAATACATCCTGCAAGCTCTGCCCAAGATTTCTTTGAAGATTTCCCTTCCTGATTATTTTAAAAAACATTTTGATGCCAACTCGCCATTTTGATGCCAACTCCCTTCCTGACTACCTAAACTAAAATGCAAAGAACGACCCTAAGATGATGTGCACCGAGACTGTAAATAAATAATTAATCCTAATAATCTAAGATCACCGATTTAAAAAATTCCAGGGATACACCACAATAGAAAAGAAAAAAAAATTTGTTCCTACTTTTTGAAATCTGACACGTACTCTAGTTCAATACGCTTTCACCCTTCATGAATCACTTGTTTAAACTTGTGTTACGTTAATTAGTGCTTCACTTTCTTTAGAAGGTAACACTCATCTCGCAAAAAAGTGAGAAGAGGAAGCATTCCAATCATCCTCACTAGTCGACTTGTTTTTCACTTCGTAAGATAGAAAGGGAGTCTACGTACGTCACTTGATAGACTGTATAAAAAATCTAGTTTTTTTACGAGCTCTACCTATCCTAAATTTGGTTTCTACTCGATTTTAGATGGTGATCCTTCAAATTAATTATCTTAACGAGTGGGTGACTCATATTTCTTAACAGATAAAAGGACCCAACACTAAATCATTCAAATATTAACCTAAAACTAGAACACAAAAGCAACCAGTAACCGCGTGCCGATGCGGTGTTTAGATTTACTCACCTCCGGTGTGTAACCTTCTGCGAGGTTAACTTAATATGCCGGGAGAAGTCCGTCAATGATGAATAAGAATAAGCTTCTCTCCGATCCTTCGAGCACGCTAAATCACTTTTTACTTTTTATCTAAAATCCTGTAAAACAAAAATAGAACACCAAACCGTAAAAATGAACTAAAAGAACTAACTAAACAAAATAGTAAAGTTTAAACCTAATTTTTATTTTATTTTTTTGAAAGTAGAAAATAAAAACTAGAGAGAAAAATTCAATTAACTCTAAATCGTATTTGAATACAGTTACTTGTCCCACGCAACGACGCCAAAAACTTGATGTGAATTTAAACTAACCTAAATTCAAAGATTAATTTAAATCAAATAATACTCGCAAGTGCGCGAATCATATATAGATATGGCTCGTATTACAAGGTCGATCTCACAAGGACAAGAATAAAAAGTATCAAACTAAATCTAAAATTAATTAAATCCTAATCCTAGCAATTTAAATTCAAGGATGATTTAAAAACTAATGATTAAAATAAAGTAAAAAAAAATTAAACAACTAACTAAAAACAATTGAGTAAACCTATGGGAATAATTACTAAGGTCTTCAGAATCCACTTTGTAGAACCCACAATAATGTTATGTATGGATATTAATTTTCTTTTTAATAACCACATACTAATCTAGTAATCAAACATGCTAGTATAGAATATTGAGCATTGAAACTCTTTTTAAAACAACCTAAAATATTATTCCACTTCACTTGAAAGATTAAAAATAAATTAACCCAAGTATTCGAAACATCGAAAAACATAGATTATCCACTTTTGATATAATACGTTGCAAAACCAAGTAAATAATTGATAGAAACTATCCCAAACTACAAGAAAGATCATCATATGTGTCCGAGGTTTCATCCCCAACAATTATTAGAAGCCAGAACAAATTAAAACATTAATACCACTTTTGAGAATAAAATAAATATCCATGCACCCTTATTGTGTTATCCACAAAGCTTCATCCTCAACCCTAGTTGAGGGTTTTAGCCACACATATTTGAATAAATAAAATAAATAATTAAATAGTATTCCATTGGATCAAATAAGTATACTCACAAAAATTAACCCAATGATTACACGTCTTTCCGCCCTTCTCTCTCTTAATTTTTTCAATGGTACCAGTAGCTTCAGCCATTACTCTCTCTCTCCCTCTCTCTCTCTCTCTCTCTCTCTCTCTCTCTCGAGCTTCAACTCATGAACCCCTTACCTTTACCGTTAACTGCTCTCTTATTTTTATAACCCAACTAGGTATAACCTGTGCCCGCCAGGCACGGGCAATACCTCGTAACCCTATCGTCTTACAAAATTTTGCGTGTCTATCACACAAATTCAAACTCTTATAGTTCCCATCGAGGTTTCACATATTCGTCATGCAATATCATTGTACATCATGTTAAGATATTTTTCAACACATGGCAATAGCGGTTCCACATATTGCATGTGCTTAGTATCCAAATAATTATTGCAAAAATCTACAGTTCTAAATAATGGGATTGTTATGACGCATAAGGTCATATGGGGTTATGTGGCTGGTCCACCATAGTTATGGCATGCATATGGCCACGTATTTTATATGTGTCACATGAGGGTGCATCCCTCTAATGCACCCTCTCCTATATATATGTGTGTTGTATCCCTTATAATATAGAGACGATCAAGT
Organism: Macleaya cordata; assembly: GCA_002174775.1. Taxonomy (NCBI): domain Eukaryota; kingdom Viridiplantae; phylum Streptophyta; class Magnoliopsida; order Ranunculales; family Papaveraceae; genus Macleaya; species Macleaya cordata. The sequence goes on along the minus strand of MVGT01002801.1, from coordinate 1,022,253 downwards.
TAAATTTATATGTTGAGAGATAGAGATAAGTTTGTACGAAGTTGTAACCGGAGTTACATGTTAATAAGAGATATCCTCTTCCCACTTCTCTCGATATACCTTCTTGTATTTATATTGTGTGCATAGAAATCATAACACGTTATCAGCATGAGTCTCTACCACTCTCAAGATCGAGACCTCGACATTTTGTGATCAACCCGGGGCTTCTGGGCATCTCGCAAAATCAGAAAGGTATACTTGTGTAGTTTTATTTTCAATGTCGAATCTAACAAAGCTTGAGTTTGCTGCTTTACATATCACTGGAAATAACTATCTTTCCTGGGTCCTGGATATGGAACTCCATCTCGAGTCAAAGCAACTCGGAGATATTATTAGGGAAGGAAATCAACCGACCACGCCGAGTCGTGCTGCTGCTGAAACTATTTTCATTCATCACCACATCCATGAGGGACTTAAATCTGAATATTTGATGGTGAAAGATCCGTTAGTCCTTTAGAATTATTTAAAGGAAAGATTTGGTCACTTGTCGATGGTCATACATCCTGGTGCTCTGAATGATTGGAGGAACCTACGTTTGCAGGACTTCAGATCAGTAACAGATTATAACTCAGTTTTATTCAGAATAACCTCGCAGCTGAGACTGTGTGGTGATACTTTTACTGATGAGCAGCTGCTGGAGAAAACCTTCAGCACTTTCCACGCCTCTAATATGCTGTTACAACAACAATATAGAGAATGTAGGTTTCAGAAATATTCTGGGTTAATCTCCTGCCTTCTAGTTGCCGAGGAAAATAACGAGTTGTTGTTATTAAACCATGAGGCTCGTCCCACTGGTTCTACGTCTATACCTGAAGCTTATGCAGCGACTGCTTTAGGACAGGGACATGGACGACATGGTTATAAGAGTAGGCGCGGAAGACTCTAACGACGGAATAATTTTAGGAAGTGGAATAATACAGATCATGCTACACAGAATCCCCAGAATAGGGATAACGCTGATCCCCAGGAGAGGGATAGTGGCGAAACGAAGCAATGTAAAGGGAGAGGTTGGAATAAACCCCCTAGAGCTGTAACCTGCTATCGTTGTGGCATGAAAGGACACCTAGCACGTAATTGTTATACGACCAAGCATCTAGTTGATTTGTATCAGGCTTCATGTAAGATAGCCAAAACTGGTGCAGAGACAAATTATATTTGTAATGGTGTTCCTACTGATGATACCCACCTGGAGTTGTCCGATATGTTTCTAGATCTAAAAGGAGAGGATGTAAGCAAACTAATTGGGGAATGAGCATGTTCATACCAATTAGCATTTTGCTATACAATTGGGGAATGAGTATGTTCATACCAATTGTACTACTTTTCTTGTACTACTTTCTTTGTACTACTTTTGTTTATATATAATATAAGCATTTTTTGTATATGCTTATTATTGCTTTATTTTTAAAGGATATGGACCCAAGCAGAGGCATATCCCGAGATATTGATCCAAGCAGAGACATATCCAAACAAAGCCAACATGGCGAGGATGTTTGTCTAGCAGACCTTCTTGTAAATTTGTCACGAGCTTGAGTATGTTCAAGGCTTGCGTGACTACTATCACTGGTACGACCAGTCTAATTGAGGGCTCTGGTAGAGCTAGTATCATGCTCTCGGGTGGTACAATACTTGATATTAATAATACTTGATATTAATAATACTTTGTATTCCTCCAGATCCAAGAGAGATCTGTTGAGCTTTAAAGATATACGTCGTAATGGATACCACCTTGAGACAGTGAATGAGCATGATATGGAATATTTGTGTATTACCTCAACTATCTCATACCAGAAGTTTATATTAGAGAAGCTTCCGGCTCTCTCCTCTGGTTTGTATTATACGATAATAAGAAGGGTTGAATCTTATGTCATCTTGAACCAAAAGTTCAATGACCCGAAAGTATTTATGCTTTGGCATGACCGACTTGGTCACCCATGTTCTACTATGATGAGTAGAATAATCCAAAACATGCGGGGACATTCATTACAGAATAGGAAGATTCTGATGTCCAAAGATTATGCTTTTGCAGTATATTCCCTGGGTAAATTGGTGCTTAAACCATCTTTAACCAAGGTCGTTGTTGAATCCCCAGCTTTTCTGCAACGAATTCAGGGAGATATTTGTGGGCCTATCCATCCCCAATGTGGACCATTCTGATATTTTATGGTCTTGGTGGATGCTTCTGCGAGGTGGTCGCATGTTTGCCTATTATCCACTTGCAATGTTGCCTTTGCACGTTTGCTCGCTCAGATTATACGATTATGTGCTTTTTTCCCTGAATTCCCTATCAAGTCTATCAGTCTTGATGGAGCTGCCGAGTTTACATCTCAAGCTTTTGACGCTTATTGCCAAGTAGTTGGCATCGACGTAAGGCATCATATTGCTCACGTTCATACACAAAATGGTCTAACAGAATCATTTATTAAGCATCTTCAGCTCATTGTTCGGCCTATGCTTATGAAAACTAAGCTATCAGTTGCAGCCTAGGGACATGCCATTTTACATGCAGCTTCATTGGTTGAAATTCGTCCGACTTCATATCATTTGTATTCTCCTATGCAGCTTGTTATGGGTCACCAACCAAATATTTCACACTTGCGTGTTTTTGGTTGTGCTGTGCAAGTTCCTATTGCCCCTACGCGACGTACCAAGTTTGGTCCTCAGCATCAGCTAAGAATATATATTGGCTTTGATTCACCTTCTATTATTCGTTATCTTGAGCCAATGACAGGTGATGTTTTTACCGCCCATTTTGCAGATTGTCATTTTGATGAGACAGTCTTCCCGTCATTAGGGGGAGACAATCCGTCGTTAGTAGAACGGCGTGACTTTTCGTCCGAAGAACGACGTGCGATTTTCTAGATCACACCATCTATGTCTCATCTTGATCCACGTACCAATGCCTGTGACATTGAGGTGCGGAAGATTGTTCATCTTCAGAAAATTGCCAATGAAATGCCTGATGCATTTAATGACGCAGCTAAAGTGACCAAGTCATATATCTCTCCTGCAAATGCTCTAGCTAAACTTGATGTCCCTGAGAGACATGCTGTAAGAGCTGATGTCCCGAGAGGACATGTGATCCCAGTAGGACAGATTGCAGCAAATGAGTCGTCTAATGCACACCAAAAGTATGGGCGACATCTTGGTTCAAAAGATTCGGTTTCCAAGAAGAGGAAATGTCAATCAATAAATGTAAATACTCCCGGAGAGAGTATCATTGAATGATCCACATTCTCTGATGATATGCCTCTTGAAGAAGGCAAATCCCCAAGAGAGGGACCGATACAATCCCCAAGAAAGGGACACGTAAAATCCTCAAAAGAGGGACATATACATGTAAGTGAAAAAATCTCTATAAATTATGCATGTACCAGAGAAATGTGGAATCGCAATGAAATAATTGTTGACGATATTTTTTCCTTCTCAGTAGCTACTGACATCGTCACAGAGAACGATGATATTGAACCACGCTCTATAGAGGAATGTCGACATAGAATTGATTGGGAAAAATAGAGAGAAGCTATCCAGGCAGAGTTGGCTTCCCTTGCAAAGTGTGAAGTGTTTGGACCAGTTATATCAACACCCGTGAATTTGAACCCGGTGGGAAACAAATGGGTCTTTGCAAGAGACATATTCTCCTGTTATGGATGCAATTACTTTCAGATATCTAATCAGTCTGGTAGTCTCAGAAAGACTCGACATGCATCTGATGGATGGGGTTACTGCATATCTGTACGGGAAGTTAGATACAGATATTTATATGTGAGTCACGGAAGGGTTATTTTTACCTGAGGGAAGACCACGCCATTTGTATTCACTTAAGCTCAAAAGAGCTCTATATGGATTGAAACAATCCGAGCAGATGTGGTATAATCGACTTAGTGAATACTTGATAAAGGAAGGATATATAAACGATCCCATATGCCCATGCATTTTTATAAAGAAATCAGAATCTGGATTTGCCATCATCGTTGTGTATGTCAATGATATCAACTTAATCGGGACTCCTGAAGAGCTCCGTAATGCTGCTGAATACCTGAAGAAGGAATTCGAGATGAAAGATCTCGGAAAAACGAAATTTTGTCTCGGCTTGCAGATCGAGCATAACTCAAGTGGAGTTTTTGTCCATCAAACATCATATACTGAGAAGATCTTGAAGCGTTTTAACATGGACAAAGCACATCCATTGAGTACTCCTATGGTTGTGAGATTTCTTGATATTGAGAAAGACCCATTCTGACCAAAGGAAGACAATGAAGCACTACTTGGTCCCGAGGTACCATATTTGAGTGCAATTGGCACATTGATGTACTTGGCCCAATGTACCAGACCAGACATTGCAGATTCTCCGTTATCACCGCGGGACTACAGACATAGGATTATTCTATCCGAGAAATCTATCAAATGGCTCTCAGATAATGGGATACACTGATGCCGAATATCTCTCTGATCCCCACAAAGTTATCTCCCAATCTAGTTATATTTTTACAAGTGGAGGTACTGCATTCTCTTGGGGATCCAACAAGCAAAGTCTTCTAGCCACATCTTTGAATCATTTGGAGATTATTGCGTTACATGAATCTAGTCGAGAATGTATATGGTTACGATCATTGATTGGGCATATTAGAAGCTCTTGCACTCTACCCTCTGTCACTGATGTTCCAACAGTCATTTTTGAAGACAATGCCGCTTGCATATCACAAGTTAGAGAAGGTTACATCAAAGGTGATAAAACCAAGCATATTTCGCTAAATTTATTTTATTCTCACTATCTCCAGAAGAATCATGAGATTGATACCCAGCAGATACAATCCTGTGAGAATTTTGCTGATCTATTTACCAAGTCTCTGCCAACGGCGATTTTTAGAAAGCTGGTTTATAGAATTGGCATGAGATGGATGCATCATCAAGCGGACTGATTTGAGTGCCTGCTCAATCAGGGTGAGTATTCCGATGCCTGCATTTGTCTGACTGGACCTTATCGCGTTGTACTCTTTTTTCCTTTGTCTAGGTTTTGTCTCTCTGGGTTTTTCTTGCCAAAGTTTTTAATGAGGCAGCTTATGCGAGTCCAGCACTCTTCTAAGTCTTTGTACTTTTTTCCTTAGCTCAGGTTTTGTCCCTCTGGGTTTTCCTAGCAAGATTTTTAACGAGGCAAATATCTTAGAATGGTGGACATTCAAGGGGAGTGTTATGACGCGTAAGTTCATATGGGTTATGTGGCTGGTCCACCATATATAGTTATGGCATGCATATGGCCACGTATTTTATATGTGTCACATGAGGGTGCATCCCTCTCATGCACCCTATCTCCTATATATATGTGTTGTATCCCTTCTAATATAGAGACGATCAAGTTAAATTTGTATGTTGAGAGATAGAGATAAGTTTGTACGAAGTTGCAAGTTGTAACCGAAGTTACATGTTAATAAGAGATATCCTCTTCCCACTTCTCTCGATATACCTTCTTGTATTTATATTGTGTGCGTAGAAATCATAACAGGGATAGAATTAAAGTGTAAATTTTTCAACATGTAAATGTGCACGTATATTAAATGCATAAAAATCTAGCTAAAACCACATACATAAGGGTCGTAGGAAAAAGTTTAATGGATGACATGATCATTGAAGTTTGTGTGATCATCATGATTAACACAGTCGATGATTTTTTTTTGGTTGAGTTTTTGGACCCCTTGTTTTTTGTTAAGGGTTTTTGGCTGGATGCCCACCTTGTATATAGTTTCTTTTTGATTGATTAAATTTTTCCTCTATTGAGTTTTGGGGGAAAAAAAAACCACACATATATAAAGAACGACTCAGAATTTGTGACAATCAACTAACCTTTTTTATAGTATAGCCTATAGATCCTTTTAAATAAACCCTTCAGCATAGCTGTGTGAGGCAAATATAGAGCTGTGCAGATTTTAAATGAGGGCAAACATTGCCTATAGATGCACTATAACTGCTATGTATAATAGACCTACATAAAAGATTTTTTTTTCTTGCCTCCTAACATTTTTCAAATTTAGACGACCTATGGATTACCTATGGTTGTGGATAGACCTGGCAACGGGTGACCTGGCCCGCCAACCAGACCCTAACTCGACCCGCCAAAGTCGACCCTAACCCGACCCGCTAACTAAACGGATAGAGTTAGGGTTGACATTTTTGGACCCACGGGTCAGTAGGGTCAATCCGCCCACCCCGCGGGTGACCCGCCAACCCGTGAATTATAATTTTTTTAAAAAATAACAATTTAGTTTTAGTTTTTTATAAATAATTTTTAATTTTTAAGTTTTAGTTAGTAATTTAATATTTCAACTAATAAATTTGACAAATTTTAATCTAATTAATGAATTTTAAGTTTTAAATAATGATTAATGAGTAATAAATGGTCTTTAAAATTTTTAAATTTTAGTTAGGGTTAACCCGTCAACCCGTTAGGGTCAACCCGCCTAGAGTTAGGGTTTGAAAAACTGATCCGTTTATTAAACGTGTCAGGGTTAGGGTTGAGCAATATTGACCCGTTAACCCGCCAACTCGGCCATGGTCGACCCTAACCCTAACCCGTTGCCAGGTCTAGTTGTGGGGTTTACAAAGAGGATCCAAACTAATTAAAAATATATATAAAAAAATATTCAAAGTTCTCAACATTTTAATACCACAAAGATCAAAACAAATTACAAAAAAATTAACCATTATCTTAAAAGAATAATAAAATTTTACAGAGAAACTAACATGACCCTCAAGGAGATGCAAAGATGGATATATTTCAAGGCATTAAAAAATTAAGCTTTTTTCCCTTCTTTAACTGCACATCCATGTTCATGAATATACAAATCTTAAAAAATTACAACACTAAAAAAATACCACAAACATAACCTAAAAACTTACATTAAAAAACCACACATAAAAAAATAAGCTTTGCATAAAAAGTGCATGGGAATTACAAGTAACCCTCATTATTAACGTTGCATCCATGACAACTAAAAAAATCATATTTCTCATTTCCTAAACTACCATTTATAAATAAAATAAAAAAACTTATTTTTAAAACAAAAGTGACCATTTAAAGGTTAAATAACTGCTGATAAATAGAGACGGAAAAAATCTCTAGTTTGAGAATTCTTGATACCCAAATTCCAGAAAACCATAGACCAAATAAAATAGGTATATTACACAACAGAAACATTTAAGGCCTACAAACAATTCAAAAAAAAAAACACATTAGCTTCTGCAACATATGTAAACCCAGATGGCTATACAGGCACGCTTAAACAAACTTTTAAACAAGAGCTTTCTAACTCATATTCCAAAATAAAACTTTTTTTTTAAGGAATATTCCAAAAACATTTTCGCCACAAAAATTGGCCCCCATTTTAAACTCAAGCAATTATCCCCAAATTTATGTTTACACTATTGCAATAATAAAGGGGCATTACTACAGGGACACCAGATTTTGACACCAAAGATTACATCTGCTTATTTTATTGATTGGAAGCCAATCATAACAGTTGCTGAAAAAATATTAATTCCATTTCAGCCCCTCATACCACTTTTAAAAAACAAATGTAATATTTTGGTGTCAAATTCTGGTGTTATTCTAGCAAAACTCATAATAAAGACTCTAAGCACAAATTTCTTAAGTCTAGAGCAAATCTGAAAAACAGAACCCCAAAAACCCATCCTCAATTCAACTACAATGTAGAGAACAATTTTTATTTTCTACATCTGTTGGAAAAATTCAGTTTTGATAGTTCTGACCAGCAATGTTTAAGCATGATTTTGAGTAGGACCCACATCTGATTTCTGAAAACAAGTCATTGGGTTGCGTTCCTCTCGTCGAGAAGTTATTCGTAGAGTATTTATTTGCTCAAAACCGATTTCGGATGAATGAGAAATTGAACCTCTTATAATCTTGTTGGAAATGGGACAAATCTTGTGTGAAAAGAATAGTCCCACATTGGAAAAGTGTGAGAACCTTAAGAGCCTCTTATATACTTTGGTTGGCCTTTGGGTTTGGGCCCCAAGGGGCACCCACTTTT
>MVGT01002801.1:995127-1007198 GCA_002174775.1 Macleaya cordata | reverse complement strand
AAGCTACCTCTCCTAATGCTGTAACTTTCATTGTTTACTCTCTCTATTGTCTGCATCTTCATATTGCATTTGTTTAGTCAATTTCCATTCATGTGGGGGATTGTTGGAAAAATTCAGTTTTGATAGTTCTGACTAGCAATGTTTAAGCATAATTTTGAGTGGGACCTACATCTGATTTCTGAAAACAAGTCATTGGGTTGCGTTCCTCTCGTCGAGAAGTTATTCGTAGAGTATTTATTTGCTCAAAACCGATTTCAGATGAATGAAAAATTGAACCTTTTATAACCTTGTTGGAAATGGGACAAATCTTGTGTGAAAAGAATAGTCCCACATTGGAAAAGTGTGAGAACCTTAAGAGCCTCTTATATACTTTGGTTGGCCTTTGGGTTTGGGCCCCAAGGGGCACCCACTTTTGTGAAAGGGGGAGGATCTAAGCAAAACTACACACACGCACGCCGCCCGCCCGTCCGACCGACCCGGACCGGACCGGGCTGGGCTGGGCTTGGTTTGGTTACTCAGAGCTTATGCCTAAAATTATTTTTTTTTGGTTTATTTCCAACGGGTTTTTGGGGTGTATTAAGTCTGTTCTTCTCATTTTAAATCTTTTCGTTCAAATACATCTGTTTGGGTGAATGGGTGCTTGTGAACAGACTTTTTGGCTCTTTGTACAGTCACCATTTCTTCTATAAATAGTTGTCCAGAGTCTGCATTATTCATTCAATTTTCGCATCAAGTGTTAGTGTCTGTATAAGTCTGTGAGAGAGAAAACTCTGCATTATTTGGTTCGTAGCTTCCTGTATATTGAAGTGCTGCAATAACAAGAAGGTAAGATCGTTGAAGTCCTAGGAGACAAACGCCATTTCTCCATCAGCATCCGTGTGGGCGCTAATTGTCTTAAGGACATAGATTTGTTTTAGCCTCGGTCTATCATTGTCTTTTCATCTTCTAACCCTCTATTTTTCCTGTTTTGTTCTTTATATATATCAGTTTCGTACTGTTATACATATATTGTTTTGAGAACAGTAATAACAGTTTTGTACTGTTATATTAGTACTGTGTTTACATCAGTGTTATATATTGATTACTTATTAGTACTCTGGTATTACAGTATACATAGATAATAACATCTTCTTTTGCTTGAACAAAATAAAACATCCATGAAACTAATTATCAAAATGAGCTTTTTTTTCCTCTTCAAACCTGCAAAAAAAAAGATTAAGCATATAAAAAATAGAAAAGAGTGAAAAAGAGAACCTGTAATATGGCTTGGGCTTTTAAAGTTGGAGGGGAGTACACATTTTTATCATCTAATACAATCTGCAAAGAACCTGATTAGAATGAGAGAGAGAGAGAGAGAGGTGCATCATGAGAGAGATGGAACTTATTAGGATGGCAGGGTATTCCACAATGGGTCGAAGATGTGTCACTTTAACGCCCTTCCTTGACTGCCTCAAAATCTATTGTGGAGAGAGACGTTGCAATCATGTTGCTATCGCTGACCTGCAACTCCAAACCTCTCATCTTCAAGTCGTTGATCTGCAATATACATTCATAACAGATTAGACATTATTCTTAGACATAGAGTAAAGAGAAGAGAGAAATAGGGCATAACCCAAAAAGATAGAGAACGAGTAAAGTTCGGCTCCTTATGCAAAAATATAAAGAGAGAGTGAGAGCATACGCATGGGACTGCGATGGGCGCTTTTATAGTTATTCTCGTATTCTCTTAACCTAACAAAATATTCTTTTCCTACAATTTCTAATTTTTCTTAATTTTATAAAATTATATATTAAAACTAGATGGACGCTTCGGATGTCATCCAAATTCAAAAAATATTAAAACTAGGGACTGAGATTCATATCACGTGGGTAATAATCATACGCGTATAAATCAATATAAAAATTTGTAATAACTTATCCACAATTATGAAGAAAATAAGGATGATTAGAATTCCTAAAAATAAGGAATTTATAGTTATTAAATTATTTTTTTAAACTGTTTCAGAAGTGTTGAGACAATTACAAAAGGGTAATAAAAGAAATTTAACTTATAGAAAATGGTTCACGGTGGACTAAATCAATATTTTAAAAAGTTTAAAAGACTAACAACTATTTTTTAAAATGATCACGAGATCTTTTGTATATTTTAAAAATATCAAATACTAAACACTAATTATTTTTTCTCTATGGGGTTTTTAACCAATTTTATGTTATTTTATTTATTTGACCAGTTGGCTTCTTTTTCAATTGTTTTGACAACCGCACGTGTCGAGAACAGATGTGCTCTTATGGGTGCCCTTATAACTTCTCCAAGTGCGTTCATCAATTTTGTCATTTTTACTCGATTTCATCCATTCCACTCATATTTCCTGCACACAAATAAAATACACTTAACTAATTCAAATTAAATAAAATAAGTGACTAACTAATATAAATGTATGGGTACTACATGTAATACATATGTTTTTATCAAAAGGATTAACCAAATCACAACGCGCATAATACGTGTGAGGGGGCAAAGTGAGTTTGTCGGAGGATTCCCAAGTCACATGCACGTAGGGGGCTAATGGGATTTAGGCCAGGATAACAGAGGCTCTTAATGTATGGTGGCGATATAGGACCATGGTTCGCCGGATCGACCGATCCTACACCAGATCAATGTGTTTCTTTTGCTCCCGGAAACTCAGCCAATTCCCACTTCATCAGGGAATTCTTCCTATCTTCCACTACTGACGCCCACTATCCTGCAAAGCTTATACATCGCTTTGCTCATCACCGTCAGCCAACAATAGATAATTTAGAGAGGGAGTGTGATGTGATTGCACATCACTTCCTGCAAGTAACTCCCACTTCAACAATGTTCTTTCGTGCTGCAAACTTGTTTTCAAACATCAAGTTCTCATTGAATATAGCTTTCTCTACATCTAATGATTTTGCGATTCTAGTCATCCTAAAGCTGATACCCAACATCATCATAACCATATCCAATGAACGTGCACATCATGGACTTCGCACCCATTGAATCTCCAGCAGTATCATAAACATCCGCCACACAGCTAAACACTTTCAAGTGTGTAAGGCTCACCTCCTTTCTCTCCTGGCTTCCTCTAGTATACCTCCACCTATCACAGTAGATGATCTTTTTTAAATTCTTAAATCTAAAGTTCACACGTGTCTTGTACCCTTTCTTTTTTATGTAAGACGTGTCTAAGAGCCTGTTTGTTTTTTTCTGAAAACAAGTCTGAATCTGATTCGTGGTCTGAGTTGGGCTTGAGTCAGAATTCAGTTTGTTTGTTTTTTATTTTTTTAGAATCTGAGTCGAAAATCGAGTCAGCAAAACATCTGAATACACCCTCAAAGTTTTCAGTAAAGATTTTGTACTGAAAAGGGATTGAGAAGTCTGAGTCGCCTAATTTACGATTTTATCCTCCAGATATTTCAAAAATGACCAAAACTAGCCTCAACAAATATGTAAAAGGGTTTTTATCATCTTGCCATTGTTTTCAACGTGGAGGACTTAAGAGCGAGCTTCCGGCCAACAATCTCCTCTTTCATCGATCTCTTTCATCACCATTAGAGGTTAGTAGTGATCTTTATTTAATTTCTTCTTACTTTCTTGTTGGTTTGTATTTGAAATTTCTTCCAAAACCCTAACTCCATGATTGTTAGAGTTGTTGAAACCAGTAACTAGCCTTGATTTAGTTGCTCATTCGCATTTACCGACGTTTTCACAGCAATCAAAATCAGTTGATGATTACAATACATGGATTAATTTTTTTTTCCTTACTTAATCAGTACCTTGCTTGTGCGAATCAATTTCACAAAGGATTTGTGAAATCTCATCTTATAATGTTTAGGGTTTCTTTTTTTTACTTTTAGTTATCTCAAATTTCAGTTAGGTGGAGATTGGAGGTAACTCTACTGAACAGGAGAAACAATATCTCCTTACTTTTGTTGATAAAAAAAAATATCTTCTTACTTTCCAATTACTTATTTTTATTTTTATTTACTATGAACTTCCGATTCATAAGGGTTTAGATGCCTTGGAGACTTTGTTATTGGTCTTTTTTTTTGTTGGAAACGTATGTAATTTTTTACTTTTTTTTTGTTGTTGTTGTTTTTTGCTGTTTAGTGTAAGAAAGTCAAGGTTATATGAAGCAATCCCATACCTTTTTTTTAATAGAAACGCAGAGACTCGCATCATCTATTGCAAATTTGTCATATATTCCCTTGCTCTGTTTGTCTTACTTAGATGATGATGAGTGTAATTTTGTTCAATGTGACAGCATAGATCTTTTTAACTTCAAATAAGTCTCTTGAAAGTACCCATAATAAATTTAATATGTAATTTCATAGCTGGTCTCTCCCTACAATTTATAAATTACAAGTGTTAATTAAGTTTTAATGACGGCTGATGGATTACATTCTTATTATATTAGTGAACATAATTGATAATTAATTAATCAATTTCAGTAATAGATTAGATTATAGTCCCACTGTTGATGAATCTCTCTCTGTATACATATTTTTAATTAATCCACATGTAGTTTATGTTTTTGTGGTCTGACCTCTTACAATTGATTATAATTGTAATAAATTATAATTGATTAAGCTTCTAGGACTGAAGCCTGTAATTGTTTTTGTGTTTAGACTCTATTTATAAAGGAAACTCTGTTGGTTTTGAGCCTTATATTTTGCTAATAGTATTGTTTCTTCTCAGTGTTAACACAAAGAGAAAATAAAAAGAAAAGAGGGAGTAGAAAGAAGAGAAGGAGATATGATCGATCCATAGAAATTAATATAAATAAGGGCAAAAGTGTCAAAAAGTCAATCAGACATAATTTATTAAAAGAATTCAGATGAAAAAACACACAAACTTAAATTCAATCAAGTCAGATCCAGATGATCTCAGATCCAGATGACTCAGAAAGTCTCAGATTCAGATTTCAGATTCAGATTTCAGAAAAAAAATACAAACGCCACCTTAGTTATCTATGTCAATTGTTCACGGTTAGACTTATGTCAAATCTTGACATAATTTGCTACAAAACGTAATACGACTGTACTGTATAAATCCCACAAAACCTCATGACATGCGTCCATCTGGGGTGATATGCGCCCATCGTGGACGCCCACCGTGGATTGTCGTCTTCTATAGGATATTCTATAGGATTTACAGTAAGTCTAGCAAGGTCTGGATTAAAAAGAGAAAAACAAGAGGGCATTTGTTTTTTTCTTTAATAAGGGCTGAAAGCTGAAATGGCTAATTTCAGCATTCAAAGGCATTTGTTTTTCTATTTTGTATTGCTAAAACAATAGCTGAAAATAAAAAAATTTACTGAAATCCTCTGAAAATTTTCAACACCAATTTGTCGCTTAAATGTTATTTAGTTGCTGAAAAGACCTAAAACTACTTTTATGTCTTAACCATATTTCAAAAATGACAAAATAACCTCATCCGTTATTATTTTAAAAAAAAAACCCTCATCCATTATTCACTGCCTTCAACCCTCTTTTTTTTTTTTTAAAAAGAAATTGCACACCAAAATCCATACTTGTGTCTTCTTCATTTTCTTCCCAAACTTTGATTTTATCTATTCCTCATAACAAGAAAAATTGTAGTTATGTTTATTAATCTTTAGCTATCTTTGACATTTTGTGATGGAATATTATCCTCCTTTTGAACCTCCGGATTAACCTCATTTTTTTTTCTTTCTACTTAAACCTCCTGTTAACTCACATATTGAGTTACAGAAACTTGAAATATTAATTCTTGTGTATACTCAAAATACTTTAGATAAAGGCAAAGGTATCAAAATGTCATCTCAGATTCAACTTATTAAAAACATTTCAGTTGAAAAACAAACAGTTTTGATTTCAATTTATTCAGTTTTAGATCTTTCAGTTTCAGTTGGTTGAAGAAAAACAAATACCCCCTAAGAGGGTGAATGATGTACAAATGTAGACTTTTAGATCATTTCAGAGAAAACCAACAATGACAGTTCTTTGTCTTGGGGCAGGGGCAGGGGTTATGACAAAAATAAATGATTTTTGGATCGATGGTTTTACAAAAGTGGTGCCAGACACTTATGTGGTAGGGTAGGACCCACCACTTTTTTCCTCTCAAAAGTATTTTGAAGGGGTTTCTAACTTACATGGCAATGGGACCGACCATACCCAATAAGCATAGGTCACAGTTTTTGTATCTTGGTCGGTCCAAACAACACTATTCTGACAAAAACCCCTCTAATTTGTTATATAGATTGGTCAAACTATTTTGACCATGAGGGTAGACCTAATCAGTCCACGCCCAAAATGACCTTTCAGAAGTTTACCCTTAGAGCATTTCCAATGCAAATGTGCTCTGCTTCCTATGTAGCATGGTTCTTAAAACATCCTCTTGAGACTTACGTCATATGTGGAGAAAAAGTTCCACAATTTATGTTAAAAAGAAAAATGCATCTCCAATGCAAATGTGGTTTGGTTGTTAGTTTTGCCTATGTGACATTTAATTAATTAAATATTTTATTTTTTTAGTTGTAAAAAAGGAAAGAGAAAATGAAATCTTTAATGAGATTTGCAAAAAAGAGGAGAGAGAATAATATCTTGAATCGAATTTGCTGACATCCTCTTGAGACTTTCTTCTTATGTGGAGAAAAAGTTCCACAATTTATGTTTAAAAGAAAAATGCATCTCCAATGCAAATGTGGTTTGGTTGTTAGTTTTGCCTATGTGACATTTAATTAATTAAATGTTTTATTTTTTTAGTTGTAAAAAAGGAAAGAGAAAATGAAATCTTTAATGAGATTTGCTAAAAAAGAGGAGAGAGAATAATATCTTTAACCAAATATGCTGACTAGGATAGAAAGACATCCTCATGGTGAACCTCTAGAACAAGAGGATGGACTAGAGGATGTCTTCTCAACTACCTGCCACATCATCTTCACATTAGATGAGCACATCCAATTTATTCTTAAAACCATCTCCAATACAAATGTGCTCATCTAATGTGAAGATGATGTGGAATGCGGTTGGGAAGGAAGACATCCTCTAGTCCATCCTCTTGTTTTAGAGGTTAACTAAGAGGATATCTTCCCATCCTAGTCAGCAAATTCAGTTACATATATTATTCTCTCTCCTCTTTTATAGCAAATCTCATTAAAGATTTTATTTTCTCTTTCTTTTTTTACAATTAAAAAATAAAATATTTAATTAATTAAATGCCACATTGGTAAAACAAACAAGTAGACCACATTTGCATTGGAGATGCCTTTTTCTCTTCAGCATGAATTGTGAAGCTTTTTTCTCCACATATGAAGCAAGTCTCAAGAGGATGTCTGGAGATTACTTACGTGTCAAGTGATTCCAAAGATCTCACTTGGCGATTCCGTAGACCTCGCTTGGAGAGAACCAAGCCTATACAAGACATAAACTATGTTTGCACACAAGCCAAACAAGTTGATTAAGCACATATCAAGCTTATGGAGATTTCTTACTCATTCTCTATGTGTCAACAAGTGCTCATCATCATGGAAGCAGTTCACAAGAAGCTACATATGCATTCTAAACTCATAAATACATATTCTTTAATAGCATGCATGTACATAATCATAATATCCTTCATACATGAACTAACTACGCAAAAGAAACTCACTAAAAGTACTTTTAGGGTCAAAAGGCCAGTAGGTATCGATACACCTTCAGTGGGTATCGATACCCACTTTCAGACGTGGGAGGTATCGATACCCTCCAGAGGGGGTATCGATACTTGCCCCATCTGTAAGCTGGTATCGATACCCTCCTTTGGGTTTTCTCGCGATTTCGGATTTTGTTCTTCAACAAAACTCCGAGGAAACATGGTTTTTCTCACCTGCAACCTTAGAGAATCATATAACCATCAAATATTCATAAGTTCCATACATTCTAACCATTAGAAACATGTACACATCATTTGATCATGGATTACTTGCATTCATTCATGTAGTTAACATATAAACAACATATAATATAGGTTTTCATGCATTCAATCATTAAGAAAGTGTACCAACATCATAGAAAACCTAAATCTATACCAAAAGAGCAAGTTACTACTTTCCTTGAATTACCAAAGAGGTTGAACAGGGAAGAAGAAGAAGAAGAAGATAAATCCTAAGGAAGAAGAGGAAAAGCTCTGCTACAATAGTGTCTGGGCTTCTCTCCTTTGCTCTCGATCCTCTACAATTAGCTTGTCCGGAACCTTAGGTTCTTCTTCTCGGACTCTCTCTCTCTCTCTCTCTCCCTGGTCGATCAACTCAAAACTGAAGAAGTTTTGAGTGATAGTTTATATTTATAACTAGTTTAAACCCCAAACTTACTAAAACTCTAACAGGGTGCCTTTAGCAATAGTGGGTGCCCCCTAACATTAGTAATTTAAATTAAATGGGGTATTACAGTAGCACACATCCCTTTCCAATAGAAAGAACCACTGATTCGGGCAAGTGTTTTGTGATAGCCTGAATATCCTAAAATGGGTGATGAATGCATGGCGGAAAGCACTTGAGGAATTAATAAGGAAGTGGGGCTCAGAAGAATTTTTCCTTTGTAAAACCAAACTCCATCTTTCCATTGATATGTGTGGGCCGTTGGATGTGTAGATTCAGCAAGATGTTGAATGTCATGATTAAAAAGTACAGGTTTGGACCTCTTTTTGTACCTCACTCCACCAATCTAACCGTGCTAATGAGATGATAGAACATTGAAATTCTATGCTCCTAGATAGCGCATCAGCCACACAGTTTTCGGCCCCTTATTTGTACTCCACCTTGTTGTCGAAACCCAAAGTTTTGGGCAACCAACGCTGCTGATTGGGAGTTGTAAGCCGCTATTCAAGGAGGTACTTCAGACAATGCTGATTAGTGCGCATAATAAAAGGACTCCCCAAGAGATAGGAACGCCATTTTTGAATTGCCTTAACCAATGCTAACATTTCTTTCTCATAGGTTGAGAGAGAGAGAGTTCTCGACCTTTTAGAGCTTGGCTAAAGTAGGCAATCGGTTGTTGATCTTGCATAAGAACCACCCCGTGCACTACAAAAAGACAGGCTTTTGGCGACGGTAAAAATCCGTCGTTAAAGATTGAAAACCATTGCAAAAAGTCATTTGTGACGGCATAAATACCGTCTTATAAGCCGCTGTCGACAATTGTATTTGCGATGGTCTTAGGTCATGTTTGTTTTTTATCTGACTCAGCGTCTGAATCTGATTCGACATCTGACTTGGGTCGAATCAGATTTCACACCGTTTTTTTTTCAATTAAGGAGCCGAGTCAGTGCATCTGACTCACTGAAATCATCTAACTCGGGGTGAAATGATTCAGCTATAAAATAAAGCTGACTGGGGGATGGAGATCTGATTCAACGCAGATTACAATTTTACCCTTTTAAATTTTTTAAAATGACAACACTACCCAATCACATCAAAACTCGATTTTGACAAAAAAAAATCTTAATTTCCATCGCCATTTTTCCAAACCGAAACCCTAGCTCATAAATCTTTTCTCCCCATAGATGACAACAATAATGGAACCATTTATCTCTTTCACTCTTCTATCTCTTTCTCTGTTTATCTCTCCCTCTCTCTTTCTCTCTCTACTTGCTCCAAAAGGACCAAAATTTCTGAATGTCGTTCTCTTTCTTGATAGAACTTTCTTAAACGCCGCTTCCCAGATCCTCTTTTCTCCCAAAATGTATAAACAATCTTTCAATTGAGATGATTCATCTCCGTCGTTGGATGATTTAAAGAAACCTGTAACGCCCCGTACCCCAAAATAAGGGACATTACCATCAGTCTACAACGAGACTCAAATCCGGCAGAGTCTCCCCTGTAAACTAGACCTTTCGTCACCTAATAGACACAGTGCATATAAGAAATACGCAGCGGAAGCAAATTTAAACAAGGATATGCACTAAAAATTTGCCACCCATTTTTTTTTCTCAACTCAACTGAAATCCCAACGATGTAGGACCAGGAGGAACCTGCAAATAACTACGACATTCAAATTTCTCACTTAACATGGATATAACTGTGATATAATATATAGTTATGTTTGTTGTTTCCTGTCAAAATATATATAGTGGGAGAAGATAAAGTAGGAGTTGTATTCATATAAACAAAGTAACATAAGGCTCACAACCGAGCCATAAAACAGTAGCAAAACATCCACTGTGACTGAAGAGAGGGAAACCTACATCAAACCCAAAACCAGGAATCCCTCGCCAAGAACCTCGTCACAGCACCACTAAGGATCCTATCTCGATCCTCAACCGTCAACTGTAAAACCACGAAAATAATTGGGTGAGAAACTCAGTAGGTAGATCAACCATCCTAATATCATCACATGCAGCGATAAATCCGATAACAACTCAAAAGCATTTATAAAAGCAATGCATATTATATAGTTGATTGAAACATCAAGAAAAATCCTGCATATACATATACAAACAATAGCAGTGTACTTCTGCTAGTATAGCTAAGGAACACAACCGGGTTACCCCAGTCAGAATTTCTTCGAGATCACTACCAAGTACGCACAATTTGACGACTGCAGACGAGACAAGGGCCCCCAACTAATCCAGAGAAGGTTCCCCGATAACCTTCCCCCGCGTCTAACACCCATCGGGCAGGCATGCGAACCTCAGCTAAACTAGTTACTCAACACCACCACAAATATGGTTTACCAGGAAATAATTGTGACTTCCCAGACTTCCCTAGATGTACCTGTCTCCCTGACGTCCCATTCCGCCCTAAAGATAAAAACACCTAGCAAGGTTTCAGATGGTGTACCACATCCTGATAAGCATGTTCCACATCCTTGTAGAAAGTCCTCAACCTTTCACAAGCTCACCTTAGTGATAATATATAGTAATATAAATATAGGTTGTGTGTCTTTTAAGTTAAAGTTCGAAAACTATTTTGGAAGAACCCTCTTGAAAACCGAAGTCATTTTTGTAGAATTCCCCTTTTTGAAATTTATTCTCTTTTGAAAATCTACATACAACAAGTGAAACTGGTCCTAAGGGTGAGGGACCATGACAAACCAACTCACCCACCCTCGTAAGGGTGAGGATCCCTGGCAAGCCAAACACACTCACCCATAGGGTGCCGGACCATTGCAAACCAACTCACCCACCCCCGTAAGAGTGAGGATCCTTGGCAGGCCAACCCACGTACCCAAGTCTGCGAGACCTGGCAAACCAACTCACCCACCCCCGTAGGGGTGAGGATCCCTAGCAGCCAACACACATAGATCACTCGGGCGGGAATCCGAGTGGAAGTAACACAGGCACCAGTCCACCTAAGTCATACACGGTTCCCCGTGTCGTCGTGAACCCAATCAAGCCCGATAGTGAGACGCCACTACCGTCTTTAGGCGGTCACGGAAAAAATTCCTTTTGTCATATTTTCAAAGTTGGGTTTTCACATCGAGAAAACACTCGATAAAACAGATTTTTGTCTCTTCCAAGGGTTTTCAATACATTAAACATGGTTTTCCAAACATAACCATCATTTCATTGACATAAATCATAATAGCAAAATTGAAGTCACATAGTTCACAAATCCATGAGAAACATTTCATAAGACATGATATATGATCAAGCATGCATTGTTTAACATATTAAAATCAGTTTCTCAATGGTTTCTTCATAACATCAGTTTGTTGTTATCCATGAATTTCATGCCACGCTTTGCATACAAGGTACATATATAACAGTTCGAAACATGCATTTAAAAGGGTGGGTGCTATTAAGATGAATTGACCACCTACCTCTAGCGGTACAGGAACTGATCCTCCTCACTCAGAGATTCAGCCGCACCCAGCTTACCAAATGGACAAGGAAACAAAAGACAGAATTAGGTTCTAGTACTTAGAACCAAAAATCGAATAGAAAATGAGGAACAATAAGAATTTTAAAAAATCAAGAAGTACCAACGACTTAGAGTACTACTCTAAACCTCACAAGTTAGTGAGATCAGTACTACCCCTAATTCAAACGTCTCTAATCAACCATTTTTTTTTCATCAAGAGGCAAGTCG
>MVGT01002801.1:956750-985947 GCA_002174775.1 Macleaya cordata | reverse complement strand
CGTTTTTTTTTGTTTTGTTTTTGTTTTTTTTTCTTTTTGTCTACTGTGCCCTAAAACAAATCAGCACTTAGCTGATTTGTAGAGATGGAGAGGTGGGGTTCGGGTCACGGGCTGGGTCGCGGGTCGGGCCAGCCTGTGTCCCCCAAACCTAGCTAAAATTCCTTCCTCTCTCCCCTCTTTTTTTTCGTTTGCTCATAAAATTTATTATTATCACCATTATTGTCGGGGTTTCACAAAACCCCCTTCTCCTCGACCTAGAGATTGGATGATCAACAACTTTGAGGTTTTAGATGATGTGGATCGTAGAAGAATTTTACATCATCTGTGTCAATTGATGAAAGGGGAAATAGAGATGGCAAAGGAAAAATCTTGTGGATTTAAGAACTAAAGGGTAATCGGAGGAGTTCGAAGCATATCTTCTCTATTTTTCACCTTTTCTTCCTGTCTGATATTGGATTTTTCTTGTGAAATGTGATTCTGTGATCCATCATTTTTCCTGTGATATGCAATTTTCTTTTTCATCTACAAATCTTCTTATATGATGTGCAATTTATTTTCTATGATCTGCAAACCTTCTTAAGATTGTTGAAACAAAAAATAGAAGAAAAAAGAATAATAAAAAAATTTCTATCGAATTTAGAAAGAGAGGATAAAGAGATGTAAAGTGAAAGAAGAAAAGGGACCTAAAAAAAGAAAGAAGAAAAGTAAAACGTTTTTTTTTGTTTAATTTAGATAAGGGGAAAAACTGTCAACAAATTATTTACTAAAATAATTCAGATTTAAAAAAAAAAACATATTTTGTCTTATATTTCAGACTAGTCAGATTCAGACGAGATTCAGATGTCCAAAAAAAACAAACACAGCCTTAGTCATTATTTGTGACAGAAAATACGTCACAAAAGAACACTAAAACAAACGAAAAACTGACTTTTCTCTACGGTGTTTATCCGTCATTAATAATAAAAATCCGTCATCAAAAATCCAATTTGTTTGCGACGGCATGTACCGTCATGCATTTATCATTTGTGTTTTACTAGTGGTGACGGCTTGTACCGTCGCTACATTCCATTTCTCCATTCAAACAATACAGATGGTTCCATTCATTTCTAGCACTAACATATTTACATCTACAAGAGTCACACGATACAAACTATTCTCTTAATCCATCTCATCTATAAACATCCTAATATAGTTAGATATAAACTAGACAAAAAATTGAAAAAAATAAGAAAGAAAAGCATACATAAACAATCTCTGCTAGTTCTTCTCTTGTACGTACACACATTTTTTCACCTTCAAGTTGCTCTTTTGGACCCAACTTTTATTAGTTCCTCCCTTGTACACGCATTTTTCGCCTTCAAGCTGCTCTTTTGGACCCAACTTTTACTCCCATCACCTATGTACATTTATTAAAAGATCTTAACTATAATTACACAACCAAATTTGAGAACTATATCAAATCTCAAATTTAACCTATATCAAAACCAAATTTGAGAACTACATTTATAAAAAGATCTTAACTATACTGACACACACATATAGCTGCACTAGCAGCTATCCCTTGAGCACCCAGACAACACCATCATATCCTTTCTGTTCTTTAATAAGAAATACTAATTAATTCATCTTTATATCATACTAATGTTACTTGCACAATGGCAGCACAAAGTTGATATGGAACTGTGGCAACATTCACGGCATATATCATAAGTAGAATGAATTCTTCTACAGTGTAGACAAACAGCTTACTGTTTACTTGAGTAAAATTCCTCTTAGTGTTAAGTTGACAACAAATTTTCCCCGAAAGTAAACATAATTGTGCTGAGTGTATAAGAATTTTAGTTCTAATACACACCACTATGTCACCCACTAAGTAGTAATATGACAAGATAAAGACTCAACTAATTAATCATCGATAACCGTATCTATCTTGCATACCTCCAAGCAGCTCCATATAGATATAGTCAAATAGAAAGCAGCTCCATCAAAACTATACCAAAAGATTCAAATGAGTTATATCCCTTCACATATGTTGAGAGAAGCAAAAGTAAAACTTACACAATCCTAAACATATTTAGACACAACGGCCTAAAACTTACACAATCATCTTTTCTTTTATCTCAGGTAGTATTGCAAGAGCTGTAACTTGATGGTGATCAAGTTCATTAAATGTACCTAAGTGATCATTCAATAAGAATTAGTTTATCCAGGTTGGCCTCTTATAAAAATAAAAAGAACAGGTTGGCCACTAAATATTGAAGATATAGTTTATCACAAAAGAATGAGAACACTTGATAACAAATTCACTATTGAACATCAGTTCAGTAACAAAGAGTTAATCTCACGGTTCCCCTCTGCAAATCCTATTCCAGTTCCTATTCTCGACTACAATTAGAAATATGCATGCTTGTTCATCATTCTACATCCTAACCAAAACAAAGCTCCAAAGTTCTCATTCTTCAGCATTTTAATGGAAGAACTAAACTGCCTTGCCCATTGGGTTGGATAAGGAACCCATCTATTTCAGATTTCAGGAGAACTTTTAATAATATAGAGCATTCAACACACAAATACCTGGGAGTCGTGCATCTTTGATTTTAGTTGTTGAATCTCATTGTTCACCTATTCTTTTCTTTGGAAGCATTTGATTTGCTTATCTTGAGAGGACTGCAGAGAATGATATTAAGTGAATAATATTTTACTCTTAGCAAGTTTACTGAAAAAGAAATCCAATCTGTTTGAACCAGTAACAAGAAAAAAAAAACCAAAAAAAGAAGTTCTCTCCAATGAGATAGTGTAATAAACTAAACCTGTGAACAAATAACTTCTTCTCCAGTTCCTCAATTTGATTAATCAACTCAACAAATTCTGGGTCCTCAATGCCCAAATCCTACAGTAATATTGCTCTAGTATTGAACTAAGGGTTCCTTCTGGGTCCTCAACACCAACCCCCCACCTACACGCAAAAAAAAAAAGAAACAGCAGAAAGTTCGAAATATAGGGCAACCATTGCTGGGTCCAAAAGTTTTTTATCCATGTAACCTTAGAATTGCAATGAAATAAGAAGTTTCCTTGGCTTACCAAAGCCATATGTTCTTTGTATATATTAATTGAATCTTTTATTAACAAATCATTGGTACTTATCAAAAAAGAACAAATTTAGTAGCATCATTCAGTTTCAAAAGTTCTTAACTTGGCCAATGTGGTTCTCCTTCTTTTATTATTCAATCAAAATCATTGTTACTCATGTCTTTACCCAATACTTCTCTTAAATTCAAATAAGTAACTAAGGAAAATTATAGCTACAACATACCCAAATGCGATGGTCCGCGACAGCATGGAGTTGATACAGCTCTCCCTTGCTGCTTCTACCTGCCTCTAAGGTTCTTCTTCTGAGGATGTAGTACTAGGTGTAAATCCCAGTTCAAAAAATTTATTGTGAGATACTGCATAGGCCCTGAAGAAAGCATCTTCATCCTGCCATAAACCAAGTATGGATGGACATATATTTGATTTAAATTTCAACACTAGGGGTTAGGTGTTAAATCCCAGTTCAAAAAATTTATTGTGAGATACTGCATAGGCCCTGAAGAAAGCATCTTCATCCTGCCATAAACCAAGTATGGATGGACATATTTGATTTAAATTTCAACACTAGGGGTTATGTAATTCATACAGTTGTATGTACAACGTAAAAGCTCTATAATATCCCTGTCTAAAACAGAAACCTGCATATATACAGCATACTAGCCTGCCAAAAGATTATTTTCAAAAACATTCTCAAAATTAAGAATATCACCTTTGCATATATACAGTTCTACATAAGGACAAAAAGGATCCTCCAATAGAAACCTGTCTGTTAGTATATATATATAATATCTAATGGTGACATTGGCTCTTTATTACTAAAATTAGTAAGAAGATAATTGTGTTCCTATAGTAAGGCTTACACGAAGTAGGAGTTGTCAAACTTCACAGCTGTGGACATAAACCAATAGCCATTATCGCACCCCACTCTTCGTTTATGGTCTCTTGAGCCTTGCCTACACCAGCAAAAGCAACAAAACTTATAAAAAGGTGTGTGTATGTACACATATATAGAAAGAAGATTCAAGATTGTAAATGAAATTCTCTGCTCATCATTCATCAATATTGTTGGTGACAAGGAAGATAGATCCTAGTGCTAAAACGTCCTCTAGCCACCAAATTAATGCATAAAATTAATGAAGATGGAGAATAATTAAGGATATTGAAAGGATACCTGGGTGTCAAGAAGTATTAGCCTCTCAGAAAGAACCCTTAGTTCAATACCGACAGTCCTCAATGCCCATGTCCTATAGTAATATTAATCTAACATGTATACTTGAAAATTTCACAGCTCGAGTAATGTTTTACTTTCGACAATGAAGTCAACAATATCCTAACTAGAAAAAGATTTCAGGAAATGATCCAACAAATCTGTACTAATCTTAACTAGATAGCAATCCTAACTTCGACCAAGAAAACAGATAAAAGTGAAATATGATAAGTTATAAAGAAGAAGAAAAAATACATGTTAAATATATTTTACAACCAAATCCTCCTAGAGTAATTTTACTTTATAATGGAAAAAAAAATAATTTAAACCTTAACCAGATAAGGCAGAGAGGAGTAAGAGAGAGAGAGTTATCAAAAGGGTTTTTGGATATAAAGGAGATGAGCTGCAGAGAGTGACAGAGAGATAGAGAGTCCTACAATATGGAAACACTCGTTAACAGTGAAGATTAGAAATCTTTTGAGTTGTAAATCAAATGAAAAAACCCAAAATCAGCTGTAAATCTTAGGTTATTAACATAGGAAGATGAAGGAAGTGGAGGAGGTGATCCAACTTACAGGGCATGGATTTGGAGGCTGCAGGAGGGAGTCGATTGTCCGTACTAGATCTGAGTTGTAAATCAACTTAAAAACCCCAAAAACCAGCTCTAAATCTTAGCTAGGTTATAAGAATAAGAAGATGAAGGAGGTGGAGATGGAACTTACAGGGCCTAGATTTAGAGGTTTGGGAGTAGATCGACCCAAAAAGTTAACTGAAATTGCAGTACCCTTGGTTAATTAAGAAGAAGAAGAAGAAGGCTGCAGAAGGAGATTTCCAAAAGTCTCAGAAATCAAAGCCCTACAGAGAGAGAGAAATCTAGGGGTTTTTCCCAGCTCTTCTCTCTCAAGACAATTCCACAAAATATGATTCGATCCACAAACTGAAACCCACCTACAGAGAAAATGGTCATCTTACTGAAAATAAGAAAAACAAAGGGAAAGAGAGATCAGAGAGAAAGAGGGAGAAAGATTGAAAGAACCTTACTGATTAGGAAGAGGAGAGCTGTGGAAGAGCAGCTAATCGATCTTTCGTTGACAAATACCATCCACGACAAAAAAATTCGAAACTTCCTTTCAAAAAAATTAAGAAATTAAACGTAAGAGATAGAGAGAACGATAAGAAAGAGAGAGAGGACGCTGGTTACAGAAAAATTTCAGAGGGAGAGAACGACCAAACCCTAAATCCCTTCCTCTGAAAAAAAAAACACCTAATTTATACCAAATTAAAGAAGCAAATATTTGTGGCGGAAAATATTTGTCGCTATTAACAAAGGCCGTCGTAAGTAATTTTCATTGCGCGTAAATTTTCGCGCTGAAAATTTCAGGCTTTTTTTCACGAGTTTACGACGGAAAATTCAACATACCGTCATGAATACGACTATTTACGACACTATTTGTCCGTCGCGAAAGACCAAATTCTACGAGTTTTAACTTTGTTCTTCCTGAGGCGTTAAAAGTCATTTTTTGCGACGGTAATCACTTAATCCGTCGTTAAAACACAGTATTTACGACCGAATGTTGTAAATGCGTCGGAAAAGGTCTGTTTTTGGTGACGGTATAAATAAACCGTCGCTAAAAGTCGTCACTAAAGGCCTGTGTTTTTTTAGTGGTGGGTAACAACGCATGTGTCACATTCAATGATAAAGTTCTTAGAAAAATCAGGTAATTTAAGAACAGGGGATTGTGTGAGTACCTCCTTAAGTTTGTTAAAGGTTGTGGTTGCTGGTGTAGTCTAGTGAAAAGAATCTTTTTTTAAGAGACCAGTTAGTGGGGCTGCGATGATGCCATACCCTTGGATAAACTTACGGTAGTACCCGGTTAGGCCTAGGAACCTTTGCAAAGCCTTGAGAGTGGTTGGAATATGCCATTCGGTAATGCTCTTGATTTTAGAGGGGTCAACTGCTACCCGATTAGGAGTGATGATGTGGCCCAAATAAGTGACTTCTTGAACTCCAAAACTGCATTTCGACATTTTGGCATACAACTGATGGTTCTGCAGAACCGTTAGTACTAAACGAAGACGATTTACGTGATTACTCCATAATACACTATAAATTAATATGTCGTCAAAGAAGACGAGCACAAACTTACGCAAGTAAGGCCTGAATATCTCATTCATGAGTGCTTGAAAAGTGGAGGGAGCATTCGATAAGCCAAAGGGCATTACTAGAAACTCGTAATGTCCTTCATGTGTTCGGAATGCCGTTTTGGGTATATCAGGCTCATGGGCTCGGATTTGATGATAACCCGAACGTAAATCCAGTTTAGTAAAATAAGTAGCCTCGTGTAGTTCATCTAATAGCTCATCTACAACAGGAATTGGGAATTTGTTTTTAATTATGAGGTCATTAAATGCACGATAGTCGATACACATCGCCAACTTCCGTCAGATTTTCGAACTAATAAAATCGGAGATGAGTAGGGACTGGTACTAGCTCTAATAATGCCGGACAACAACATTTCCTGAATTAACTTTTCAATTTCATTTTTTTTGGTAATGAGGGTACTTGTAAAGGCGCACGTTAATAGGTACACTGGACTCTAGCAAAGGAATTGTGTGGTCGTGGGAACGACTTGGTGGCAGCCCCTTTGGTTCAGAAAAAAGCATAGAAAATTCACTTAATAGGTGGCTGATTTCTGGCTGAAGTTCATCTTGGATCTGTACAGCTTGGAGGGATATGAGATGAAGCATTAACCCCTTTCCAGATCGTGAAACTTTTTCTGGAATTTGGTAGCATCCAAGACATCCACATGATCTGAATTCTTAGCCTGCAGTTTGCAATTAAGACCATTGAGATCAAAGGTCATTACCATTGCAATAAAGTCCTAAGTAATGGGACCTAAAGTCCTCAACTATTGAGCTCCCAAAATGACATGACACCTTCCCAAAGGTAGTATAAAAAAATCAGCTGTGATGGACACTCCTTGGAACGACATCTTCTCTCCCAAACAAAGACCGTCGCTTTCTAAACACGCCCCATTTGCTACCATTACTTAAAATCAACCACCTGCACTAACGGGAAGATGCAAACGTGCAACAACTTGGGGATCCACAAAGTTGTGGGTGCTCCCGGAATCAATTAACACAGAAACAAATTTTTTACATAAAGTTCCAACTAGCTTCATAGTTTGTGGAGTGTTCGTACCAACAATCGCATCTAAAGAGATGTCAGGAGAGGATTCACCAATTTGTCCTCTTGTGTGACTTCGTCTTCATTACCTTTGTCATTTTCAGCTTCTAGCCAGCAACCTTCCAGTAGAAAAATTTTAGGATTCTTGCAAGTATGACCGTAGAAATATTTTACATCATAGTGGTAACACAACTGTCGCTTTCGTGTATCCTTCATGTCAGCTGCTGACACTCTCTGTACGGATGATAGAGAAGGTGGGGGTAGTCCTAAAAGACTAAGCTGAGGCTGGGGTCAGTATGTTGGGGGAATCGATGATGGCCTAGGTTGTGATGGAGGTAATGGACAGTAAGGTGGGGCACTGCTAGTAGTAAGGGGTTTTGGGTGAGAAAGAGTTGAGTGACGTGGTAACTGTTTGGTGGCAATGAGTTGTTCTTCTTGGAGACAGGCTAACCAAATAACAGTGTGAAAGTTCCCTTGGGTTTGTCAATGTTCATGATAGAACAATGATCCCATTTTGAAGTCCTATTTGAGTTAGTGATTAGGGTGTTCCCTCCGTGCAAATTCACACTTCATCGAGAAACGGAACGAAAAGCACTCCATCAGACTCAATCTCGCCACCGGAACTCTCCGAGTATGGGTAAGTGACCTAACTTCTACTATAGGTGGTTAGAATTGCATTAGGACTAAGTGGTATTAGCTAATATGCATATAGGATACTTTAAAGTGGTTGCAAAACTTTTTTGGCATAAATCCTGTCTAGTATCGATACCCCCTACAGTATTGATACTGACCTCACCTGAAATTTCTGGCGAGCTCAGTATCGATACTGCCTAAGAGGAGTATCGATACCTCTGCCAGTATCAATACCCATCATGGGCAGTATCGATACTACAGGCATTTTTTTAGTACGCCAAATTTCAGTCTTTTCTCTCGTATTATGGGCCCATGCCACGTGCATATGGAATCTTTAGAGCTGATTCTCTAGGGTTTGCTCCTTCCATATATATAGAATGTGATTTGACATTCAACCTAGATTTTCTTGGGTTTTAATGAGGGCATTTTCTAGAGAGAGATAGTAGACATGGAAACCATCATCTCCTACCTTTTAGGGCTTCCTAGATCTTAGGAGAATAAGTTCATCATTCAATGTTTGTTGCTTTAGAGCTTCTCTCATAGGGTTATCATTCTAGTTAGACCTTAGAGTACTCATCTAGTTTGAGAACCCATTTCGTATTGAAGTAACTTCATCCTTCAAACACACCATTGTCACCGGTGGAGTTCCAGTGAGGTAGCAACTTGACGGAGGTCCAGTAAAGCTTGAGGATTCAAGCATTAGAGTGCTGGACTTAGAGGAGTTTGAGTTGGACACGCACAACATCACTCAAGAGGTGGTTTGTGGATTAAAACCATGGAGGAAGACCGGTCGAGTTTGCATAAGGGAGTCGTGTAGTCGATGGAACGGTTGTAAGATTTTCTCACAACTCTTAATGATTTTTCTGGACTAGGTCAAGGGGTTTTCTCCGTAAGGTTTTCCCCGTCAACAAAAATCATTTGTGTATTTTTTTGTGAATGATTTTTGAAACAAGATTGAAATATCCGATTCTTCCCAATTTCCGCTATGTGAGAATCGGATAAGTCATTGCTTGTTGGTTTCAACTTCTAAATACTTACTATTAGATTTTTATTTGTTAGTGGTTAATCCCCCTTCCATGTTAACCTAAAATGTGTTGACTAGTAAACCTAGACCCTAGGTTTTTCACAGTGAGAAGATCACGAGGCTTAAACATATGTACCTCTAGTTGAATCTCATCACGGAGACCATTAATGAAGCAACTTACCAAGAATTCTTCGGAGCTTCACAAGAGGACCCGCCGGGTCATCGAAATCTAAAGGTCCAAATCAATGGAGGAGGCCATTAGTGAAGTCGTCCCAACTAATTTTGCTCGAGCATTTGAAAACCACCAAAAAAAATTGCAAGGCTTCATCTTCCATGTGATAGGATGCAATATTGACCCATTAAATTGGGTCAATGTGATTACTAGAAAAATACTATTTTGCTCGGTAAATCCATCCGTTAGGATCGATTCCCGAGAATTTGGGAAATTCAGTATGCCAAGGACGATCATAGGCTGGGATAGAGTTTTTCAGTGAGGGTTTGGGTTGTGGTAGTAATGTGACCAAGGGCGGAAATTTTCAATAAGAATTGGAGAACGACTTGGTTGTTGTTTTCTGTTAATTTGTGATTTTCTTGGGCTAATTTTTCCTGTTTTTCAGCCCTTTCAGCCAAGGTTTTAACATTAGAATCTATAGCTTTGAGATTAGTACCCTCAACCATCGAGGCTCTGATACCAATTAATACGTTCTTTTTTTGGGTTTAGGGTTATAACAAACTAGGGAAGAATAAAAATAGAGTTCCAGAGAGAAAAATGAGATAGTTTAGAGAGAAAATAGGAGAAGTAACAGATGAGTTGGTTACGAAAACACTCCAATGAGATATACCCTCATTGGTTAATACCATTTAGATAATATAACGTCCCAGATTTTTAGGATCATGGGATCATGGCTTACAAACCATGTACATCATTGACTCAACTGACCCAAACAACTACAACTAATACTGACACTTGGCATAGCCACAACTCAAACAATTACATACATGACTCAAACCACTCACACCTTAACTTAACAAACTGACACCTTAACTTAACAATGTAAACAACAAACAACCCACTGCTCCACGTCTCAAGGTAATGGAGGAGTACATGACATGCACATATCACAATTGTATTTGAGTTATTCATTTTACTGTTGATTTGACTTAAAAGATGTCTCAAGTTATTCATTTTCCAAGTATTACTACAGTTTGATCCCAACCGTCTTTTTTTATCTAAAACATCTTTTGGTGACTTCTTTTTTACTGTTTAGTCCTTTTTTTTAACAAATAACAACCTTTTAGTCTTTTGCTGAAACTCGTGTGTGTATTTTATTTGTATGTATTACCAATTTTACCCTTCTTTCTTAATTTTTAAAGGTGGACAGCTGTAGGGAGAAAAAGTTTGTTATTTATTTTTGTTTTAAATCTTTAAAATGCTATATCTTCTAAACCATAATCAGATTTTGATAAAATTTATAGTGTTGGAAAGCTTTCGACAAGATCTTCAAAACTAGACCAGACAATAATACTTTTTTTCAATTTTTTTCTGAAAGATATGCAAATCCGAATTTGCATACTTTAAAATGATTCCTAAGTTATTGCATATATACATTTAATTCTATGCAAATCGTGTTTTGTATTTGCATGCATTTAAATGTCTTCATAGTGTGTTTGCAAACATATAAACGTTTGCAAAAACTATTTTGCATGCATTTAAATGTCTTTATAATGTGTTTGTAAGCATATAAACGTTTGCAAAAACTATTTTGCATGCATTTTAGTGGATGCAAATTGTGTTTACCACCAATTTAAATGTCTTCATAGTGTGTTTGCAAGTATATAAACGTTTGCAAAAACCATTTTGCATGCATTTTAGTGGATGCAAATTATCTTTTGCATGCATATAAATGGATGCAAATTGTGTGGTTGTATTTTTAAAAAAAAATAAAGATTGAAAGCTATAAATGTTGTTTTAAACCTAAATCTGTATAAAAACATTCAAAATTCTTCCATTCTTTTATTTAAAGTTATGCAAAATATTTTTAATAACATATTGTATAATTATTTTGCAAAATACATTTTCCATACTTCGTAATATAATATTTTTTTTAAGACTGGTCTCATTTTAAAGATCTCAATGTAAGATTTTCAAAAATATAATTTTTATGAAAAACTGATTTGTATTTTAAAAGTTGTGACATTTTTTGTTTTAAAATAAAAGAGAAAACGACCAAATAGTCCTTTTTCTCAAGTATTAATACAGTTTGATCCCAGCTATCCTTTTTTGTCTAAAACATCTTTTGGTGACTTCTTTTTTACTGTTTAGTCCTTTTTTTAACAAATAACAACCTTTTAGTCTATTGCTGAAACTTGTGTGCGTGTTTTACTTGTATGTATTACCAATTGTACCATTCTTTCTTAATTTTTAAAGGTTTTAAATTTTTAAAATGCTATATCATCTAAACCATAAATCAAATTTTGATAAAATTTATATTTTTAGAAAGCTTTCGACAAGATCTTCAAAACTAGACCAGACAATAATAGTTTTTAAATTTTTTTTTGAAATACATGAAAATCCGAATTTGCATACTTTAAAGTGTTTTGAGAGTTATTGCATATATACATGTAATTCTATGCAAATTGTGTTTTGCATATGCATGCAAAACACAATTTGCATACATTTAAATGTCTTCATAGTGTGTTTGCAAGCATATAAATATTTGCAAAAACTATTTTGCATGCATTTAAATGTCTTCATAGTATGTTTGCAACATATAAACGTTTGCAAAAACTATTTTGCATGTATTTTAGTGGATGCAAATTGTGTTTTGCATGCATGCATATAAATGGATGCAAATTGTGTGGCTGTATTTTTTAAGAAAAAATACCGATCGAAAGTTATAAATGTTGTTTTAAACTCAAATCTGTATAAAAATACTCAAAATTCTTCCATTCTTTTGTTTAAAGTCATGCAAAATATTTTTAACAACATTTTGCATAATTGTTTTGCAAAACACATTTTGCATACTTTGTAATATAATTTTTTTTTAAGAAAAAAATATTATTGACTGGTCTCATTTTAAAGATCTCAATGTAAGATTTCCAAAATTATAATTTTTATGAAAAACTGATTTGTATTTTAAAAGTTATGTCATTTTTTGTTTTAAAAATAAAATAAAAAAGTTAGTTGGTGCTTACTATTTGTGTATTTAATGCTGGGGTATTTTTGTCCAGTAAAATGCATATGTGTGATTTTTCACCTTTTTGGACTAAACTGTCATAATAGTTTTAGCTGGGACTGAACTATCATATTACCTCTCAAATAGGACTAAACTGTTGTTCTCCCAAAACAAAATAAAAAAATTTGTTGGTACTTACTGCTTGTGTATTTATTGTTGGGTATTTTTGTCCAGCAAAATGGACATGTGTGGTTTTTCACCTTTTTGAACTAAACTGGCATAATACTCTTAGCTGGGATTGAACCATCATATTACCCCTCAAATAGGACTAAACCATTGTTCTCCCATTTTTATTATTTAAAAAGAACTGATTTTTTTTGTGAGAATAATTAACATGACGAGGAGAATATCCTACCTTAAAATCCGTTCTTCAATATCAATATATCCTATCCGCAATTTATTTATTAACAACACAACACCGTAACACAAAGTGACAAAGACATCAACTAAATGAACAAAATAGTATAAAGCAGAGTTCCAGGATTGGAACCTTAAATACGTAAAGAATTAAAAAATAAAAATAAATAATGCGGTAAAAAATTAAAAATTGTTATGTAATGACAAGTGGTTGTCCACAATGAGGACACTAAGCCACTTATCTCGGTAAGTCACCTATTTAGGTGTCACCATTCAAAGGTGGATGATGCCACCATTTGACACTTGCCATGACATGTGTCACCCACATAGGCATCCTCCCTACCTATAAATAGCTACTACATCTCATTGTTTTGAAATCAAGTTTTAAGAAGAGAAACAATCTCTAGTGAATGAAATTAAGCTCTCTCCCAACTTCTCTCCTGTTTACATTAGTACTTACACTATTTATCATCTACAATTAGTGTAGTCAATCTCTATAACACGTTATCAGCACGAAGACTCTAGCCAAGTTTTCAGCGACAAAAATGAAGATTCTAAATATACAATCAGCTACTAGTTTTTCGACTTCGGCGATCAACTTCAGGTTCTTAATTACTTCCCAAAAAATAAAGGTACAGTCATTATTTTTTATATTTGATTATGTCGAATCTAGCGAAACTTGAATTTGAGGCTTTAAACCTTTTCGGATCAAATTACCTTTCTTGGGTGCTTGATGCCGAACTTTAAAACCTTGCAGAAACTATAAAAGACGGAAATCACGCGACCCTGCAGAGTCGTGCAACAACATTAATTTTTCTCCATCATCATCTCTGCGAGAGTCTGAAATCTGAATATCTAACTTTGAAAGATCCACTGATCCTTTGGAAAAATCTAAAAGAAAGGTATGATCACCTGAAGTTGGTCATACTCTCCAATGCCCAAACCAGCTGGTTAAACCTGCATTTGTAGGATTTCAAGTCGGTGACAGAATATAACTCCGCATTATTTAAAATCACCCTACAGCTAAAATTGTGTGGTGTGACTATCACTGATGAACAAATGCTAGAGAAGACTTTTACTACTTTCTATCCCTTGAATGTGCTCCTGCAGCAGCAGTATTGAGAGCGTGAATTTAAGAGATATTCTGAACTAATCTCTTGTCTTCTCGTTGTGGAGCAAAATAATGAGTTGTTGATGAGAAACCACGCATCCCGTCCAATGGGTTCTGCATCACTGCCTGAAGCACATGCAACGTTGTTTTCTGGACGTGAACGTAAACGTGGTAGCGTGGCCGTTATGGAAAATAGGGAGGTCACAATAATTTTAGGCATGCACCGTACCACCGGAAGTGGGATAATACGGATAAGAATAAATCGAACCCTCAGAAGTGAGACGATAGAGAATCGAACCACAAGAAGTAGAACGATACAAGATCGAACCACCAGAAGTGGAACGACTCCGAAATGAAGCAGAAAGGTTTGTAGAATAAACCTTGTAAAACTTATGAAGAAGTCTGCTATCATTGTGGCATGCAAGGGCACTGATCATGTATATGTCGTACGACAAGCACTTAGCAGATCTTTACCAAGCGTCACTAAAAAGGCCAGAAGCTAATTTCAGTCATAACAGTGACCCTTTGGATAATACCCACCTGGAATTACCTGAACCTTTCTATGATCTTGAAGGTGGTGATCTGGATCAACTATTTGGTGATAGGCATGGCTTCACCAAATAAAGTTTTGTTGTTTTTCTCTTTACTTATAAATATTTGTATTTTTTTTATATGTATGTATGCTTTTTACTTTATCCTTACTTTATATTTTCTCTGTCTTTATATGAAAAGGATATGGATTTCAGAAGTAACCTATCCAGTCACAGAATAGATGAGGAGGATATATTTTTGGTAGACAGTGCAACAACGCACACAATCCTTCGTGACAATAAATACTTCACAACCTTAAAAATATTCGAGGCTAATGTGACTACTATAACTGGTACAACAAATTTAATTGAAGGCTCCGAAAGAGCTAGTATCATGTTACCAGGTGGTACAAAACTCCATATTAACGATGAATTATATTCATCCAGATCCAAAAGAAATCTGTTGAGTTTTAAAGAAATATGTCGTAATGGATACCACCTTGAGACAGTCAATAAACATCATAGAGAGTACTTATGTATTAATTTAACTGTCTTGTGCCAGAAGCATATATTAGAGAAGCTTCATACTCTCCCATCTGAGTTATATCATACAATAATAAGAACGGTCGAAACTTATGCCGTCATGAATCAGAAGTTCAATGACCCAAAAGCTTTTATGCTTTGGCATGACCGTCTTGGACACCCAGGTTCTACCATGATGGGCAGAATAATTCAAAACTCACAAGGATATCAACTACAGAACCAGAAGATTCTATTGTCCAAAGATTTTACCTGTAATGCTTGCTCTTTAGGTAAGCTAATCCATAAACAATCACAGACTAAGGTAATGGTTGAATCCCCAACCTTCCTACAATGCATTTAGGGAGATATTTGTGGTTCTATCCATCCTAAATTCGGACCTTTTCAATACTTTATGGTCATAATAGACGCATCTGCGAGATGGTCACATGTTTGTCTTTTATCCACTCACAATGTGGTTTTTGCACGACTTCTTACTCAAATCATTAGATTATGTGCACGTTTTCCTGAATTTCTAATCAAGTCTATCCGACTTGATGGAGCAGGTGAGTTTACTTCACAAACTTTTAATGCTTATTGCTTATCCGTAGGTATTGACGTTGAGCATCATGTTGCTCATGTACACACTCAAAATGATCTAGCAGAGTCATTTATTAAACGTCTTCAATTAATTGCTCGACCTATGCTTATGAGAACTAAGTTGCCTATTTCTGCATGGGGGCATGCCATTCTACATGCTGCTGCATTAGTTCGCCTATGCCCAACTGCATTTCATCAATACTCACTTTTACAGCTTGCTTTAGGGCATCAACCAAACATTTCTCATCTATATATTTTTAGATGTGCCGTACAAGTTCCAATTGCACCTACACAATGCACAAAGTTTGGCCCTCAGCGTCGATTAGGAATTTATGTTGGGTTTGACTCACCTTCTATTATTAAATACCTTGAACCGTTAACAGGTGATGTTTTTACTGCACGCTTTGCAGATTACCATTTTGATAAGACAGTCTTCCCACCATTAGGGGGAGGAAATCTGCCACCAGAAGTATGGCGTGAACTTTGTTGGAATGTGCCAACTTTATCTCATCTTGATCCTCGCACCAACCAATGTCAACTTGAAGTGCAGAGGATCACTCATCTATAGAGAATTGTTAATGAAATGCCTGATGCATTCAATAATGCAGCAAAAGTAACTAAGTCACATATACATGCTGCAAATGCTCCCGCACGAATTAATGTCCCAACAGGACGTGTTGTCCCTGAAGGATAAACATTAAACATTGGAGCACGAACCCATGGCCCAGCAGGACATGTTTTCTCTGCAGGACAAACTGTAAAACTTGTATCAAATGAATCGTCCAGGGCATGCCTGAAGCGTGGGCGACTACTTGGTTCAAAAGATTCTGTTCTCCGAAAGTGGAAATGCCAATCAAAATTTGTACGAGATAACACTCCAGAAGAGGCTATTCACAAAAGATCCACATTCTCTGAGACATTAACTTCTGAAGAGATACAATATCCTGAAGAGATACAAAGTCCTGAAGAGAAACAACCTCCTGAAGAAGAACAAGTACCTGTAAATGAGGAAATCTCAATAAATTATACATGCAATAGAGATGTGTGGGATCGAAATGAAATAACTGTCGACGATATATTTTCCTTCTCACTAGCAGCTGAGATTATTATAGAGAATGATGGCATTGAACCACACTCTATAGAAGAATGTCGACATAGAAAAGATTGGCTAAAATAGAAAGAAGCAGTCCAAACAGAATTGGATTCTCTTGCAAAATGTGAAGTATTTGGACCTGTAGTTCCAACACCCAGAAATATAAACCCTGTAGGTTACAAATGGGTATTTGCAAGAAAACGCAATAAAAAGGGCGAAGTCGTTCGCTATAAAGCACGACTCGTAGCACAAGGTTTCTCGTAGAGACTTGGGATTGATTATGAAGAAACATATTCTCCTGTTATGGATGCAATTACTTTCAGATATTTAATTAGTCTGGTAGTCTCAGAAAGACTCGTCATGCATCTAATGGATGTGGTTACAGCATATCTGTATGGAAAGTTAGATACAGATATCTATATGAAAGTCCCTGAAGGATTTAAATTGCCTGAAGCAAAACCACATCATATGTATTCAGTTAAGCTTAAAAGAACTTTGTATGGATTAAAACAATCAGGGCGAATGTGGTATAATCACCTTAGTGAATACTTAATCAAGGAAGGATATGTTAACAATCCCATTTGCCCGTGCGTATTTATTAAGAAAATAGAATCTTGATTTGCTATCATTGCAGTATATGTTGACGATATAAATCTAATTGGGACTCCTGAAGAGCTCATAAAAGCTGCAGAATATTTAAAGAAAGAATTCGAGATGAAAGATCTCAAAAAAATAAAATTTTGTCTCGGCCTGCAGATTGAGTATAACTCACGCAGAATCTTTGTCCATCAAACAATGTATACTGAAAAAGTCCTGAAGCGCTTTAATATTGACAAAGTACATCCTCTTAGTAATCCTATGGTTGTGAGATCTCTCGATGCCTAGAAGGATCCATTTAGACCAAAAGAGGATAATGAAGCACTACTTGGTCCAGAAGTACCATATCTTAGTGCAATCGGTGCATTGATGTACTTAGCACAATATACTAGACCTAACTTCTCAGTAAATTTGTTAGCCAGGTTTAGTTCAGTACCAACAAGGAGGTATTGGACAGATGTAAAATAAATTCTTCGATATCTCCACGGAATGACAGACATAGGCTTATTCTATT
Source organism: Macleaya cordata (assembly GCA_002174775.1). NCBI lineage: Eukaryota > Viridiplantae > Streptophyta > Magnoliopsida > Ranunculales > Papaveraceae > Macleaya > Macleaya cordata. The sequence goes on along the minus strand of MVGT01002801.1, from coordinate 968,249 downwards.
CAAGAGGCCCATCCAATGAGTCACAGATAAAAGGATATGCTAATGCCGGATATCTATCCAATCCCTACAAAGCTATTTCCTAATCTGGGTACGTATTTACAAGTGGTGGTACTGCATTTTCATAGCGATCCAGCAAACAAAGTCTTCCAGCCATTTCTTCTAATCACTCATAAATTATCGCTCTACATGAAGCTAGCAAAGAATGTGTATGGCTTAGGTCATTAATTGGACACATCAGAAGCTCTTGCAATCTACCCTCCATCACTGATGAACCGACAGTGATCTTTGAAGACAATGATGTATGCATATCACAAGTCAAAGAAGGATACATCAAAGGTGATAGAACCAAACAAATCTCGCAAAAGCTATTTTATTCTCACCATCTCCAGAAGAATCATGAGATTGATATCTAGCAGATACAATCATGTGAGAATTATGCTGATCTATTCACCAAATTTCTACCACCAACGATATTCAGAAAGCTAGTTCATGGAATTGGTATGAGGCATATGTATCATCAAACAGACTGATATTGATGGATTTCTTTATCAGGGGGAGCATCATCATCATACAAGTACAAGATGGACATTATCGCACTGTACTCTTTTTCCTTTGTTAAAGTTTTGTCACTCTGGGTTTTTCTTGTCAAAGTTTTTAACGAGGCAGCTTATGCGAGTCCAACACTATCCTAAGTTTATATTGTACTCTTTTCCTTAGATTAGGTTTTATCCCTCTGGGTTTTCCTTGCAAGGTTTTTAACGAGGCAGCTATCTTAGAATAATGGACATCCAAGGGGAGGGTTATATAATGACAAGTGGCTGTCCACTATGAGGACACTAAGCCACTTATCTTGGTGAGTCACTTATTTAGGTGTCACCATTCAAAGGTGGAGGATGCCACCATTTGACACATGCCATGACATGTGTCACTCACATAGGCATCCTCCCTACCTATAAATTGCTACTACATCTCATTGTTTTGAAATCAAGTTGTAAGAAGAGAAACAATCTCTAGTGAATGAAATTAAGTTCTCTCCCTACTTCTCTCCTGTTTACATTTTAGTACTTACACTATTTATCATCTACAATTAGTGTAGTCAATCTCTATAACAAAAATAATCTACACACACAAAGCCAAAAGAAGAGTGGGAATCCTAGGACATAATTTAATCCATAATTAAAGCAACCCTAATAACTGCTCTACAGAAAGTCCAAGTAGTAAAGTTCATGTTTACATAATTGTCAGCTCTAGTGAGGAATTGGTAAATCGTATTTCTTCTATCCACTAAATTCACCCAATGACGTCTCATCAATTAAATTTAGAGAGAATTTCTCCAAATTTAATTGGATATAAATCAACAGATAACTTTAATGGGTNTATATATAAAGTCCAAGTAGTAAAGTTCATGTTTACAACGTTAATTTTTAACGTTGGACTTGTTTCTTAATTATAATTGTCACCCACTAAATTCACCCAATGACGTCTCATCAATTAAATTTAGAGAGAATTTCTCCAAATTTAATTGGATATAAATCAACAGATAACTTTAATGGGTAGCATTCACGGATAAGTGTAAAGTTTACGTTGTTGTTTATTAATCTGTCTTGTTACGCATTTAATGTATAATGGAGTTATTTAATGCATGGTAGAATTTTATTTAGTACCAAACTATGCTTTCAATTTGATAAATAATTTACAATTATATATATGAAATTTGCTAATAGAAAAAAACACAAAAATATTTTAAGAAGTTTTGGCAAAATAAACTTCACTCAAATATTTTGATTATATATATTAAACATTTTCATTTCATATGACTAGTTAACCCACAATATAATCTACGAACTACATTAATCGATTCATCTCATGGATTATGTAATTACTCAAGTATCATGCTTATCAAGAAATCGTAGTTTTTGAATTATATTTTTGTTGACTTAGTCGTTCGATTGGGGGCGATTTTGAGCATTTAAATCTGCTTTTGAGTAAAATAATTATTGAATATAAAAACAGATTTTCCCACTTTTATTGCATTCATCATTCCATCAGAAACATTTTATTTTGGCTCGAAGTAGTAGTACTCCAACCTTTACAACTACTCCACATACAAATTAAGATACAGAAACAGAAACCGGTTTAATTATTTCCATGACCCAATATTATATATATAGAACTTAACTTCATACCGGCCGGCCGGCCACCATCATTATTTCTTCTTAGAGAGGGAGAGAGAGAGACTAGCAGTTTGGAAATGCTACACCACATGTCTTTGCTACCCTTCTTGCGTTTGCAGTGTTTACATATTTGGCGAGGTTAGGGTCCCTCACATACTGACAAAGGCATGGTACTTGTTCCTTCAACTTACTGCAACACGCCGCCGATGGTGGAGCCGATGACGTGATTGCGTTGAAGCAAGACGCTAGTTCCGTGGCTTTGCAAGTAGCAGCCATGGAAACAGGCGCTTCGCTCATCAGAAGCAAAGCGACCACTGCCGCGAACACTACTACTACCAAGTAACTAGAGGTATTACTCTTCATCTTTAATTATTATTCACCAGCTAGCTAGGTAATGCTCAAACCTATTATGCAAATGGGTAGATTTCAGAGGAAATTTGTGAAGGGGAGATCAAAGATTAGTAATTGATGACAATGTGAATTTGGGTGTGAAGGGCAGGGAATTTGATCCGGGCCAATTTATAGGTGGTTATGGTAAGAAGAAGCCAAAAACATAAGCATGTGCCAGGAATCAACATAGGGTTTGTCTGTTGCAACCTTTTTTCAACTTTCTTTTTCTTTTTTCCTATGCTCTTTTGACTTTTACCATGAACATATACATTGATCAAGTCATGATTTAAAAGGAGGCACAAGCTTACCATTAATTCATGGGTTTTATAATGATCATGAGTAGGTGGTTTTTTGTCTGGGTTTGTTACATGTAATTAACGTTGGAGGTATTTTCAAATAGAAGTGTTTGTTTGCTCTTATCGTCCATGGCTGATTATTCAGTGCTCAAAAAATGACGGTTTGTATTGCTCATGGTGCCTTAACTACTGTTCCAGTTGGTGGCAGTATTATTCTTAGTGAGAGAAAACATATATATGCTTATTTTTCACGTAGATGGTTGATCCACCAATACTCACAAATTGACTATGTCTCTTCATTGTTCATGACACCTTCACTGTACCGATTGTGGACAATATTCTTCTCGTTGGTGTTCTTATCTCTTACCCTCAGTAATAGACTATTCTCCATGTTTTGTGCATGGAATATACAAATTTAATATGGTGAACAAATAACTTTATCATTTTTCCATTAGACTTATTATTGCTTGTCTTTGCTAATTAAAGAGGAGTAATGCTAGGGGCCCATGGAAGACAATCTAACCTGTGGGACCTTTAAGGAAATAATTTAATTATAGGATTTTTTTTGTGAGGACTCATTTATCATTAAATAGATTGTCTTTACAAAAACTCAACTCATTTGAAAACTCCTAATCCCATTAAAAAGTGAATTAATTTTTAATAGAATTATTATGATAAAAAAATTTTTTAACTGGGCACTCTGTTTTATTGTTGATTTCTAACCAAATTTTAATAGGATTAAAAATTTTTAAAAGAACTAATTTTTTTTAAAAAAATTATTCTGCACAATGATGAGCAAAGTGTACCGACCAAAAACCTAGCAAAACCTGACCTGAAGTCAATGTAATTGTGTTGAGGACCGTTTCTCTATCTTTTAAAGCAAGCGTTCAATTTTTTAACACGGATTGCTTGCACGGACTTTCTTTTCCCTACCTGAGGTTGGTCACTATGACCAACTACCTCGTAGTTGTGTGGTTGTTATTAATTATATATACATATATGGCCTAGGTTGTTTTCGTCCAACATATCTTATACGATCGAGGTCACTTTCATAGTATCATTGGACTGTTACTGGACCACTCGACCTATTTGGCAAAGGAGTAGTGCTAGAACCTACGCACATTTGGGGGGAAGAGAATCCCTCCCTGAGGTGGACGGTTGTCCATGCCTTGAAGTTTGGGCAAGACGAAACTCGAGGGTGTGATTCAAATCACGAGGGGATAATGGCCTTACAATGGATTTGGGGGAAGAAAATCCCCCAAAATGTGCGTACTCTTTAGCATTTTCCTTGGCGAAGGATCGTGGTAGGCATTCCGTGCGCGGGATTTATCTCCCGCAAGAAGTTGGACGGTTTGAATTACATTGAAATTTAAGAAAAGATTAGGGCCCGTTTGGTTCGCGATTGAAAATTTTGTTTTCAAAAATTAATTTACACCTAAATTAACTACATTTTGTACTACATCCAAAACTATTCTTTTAACTTTACTATAAAATCCTTAATAATTTCATTGAAAATAAAGAAAATAACATTTTTTTGTTTTGTAAAATCATACATGATTTTATTGGAAATCCTAAAACAGTTTTGGATGTAGTACAAAATGCATATTAGTTTAGGTGTAAATTAGTTTTTGAAAACAAGTTTTCCAATCGCGAATCAAACGGGCCCTTAAATTTTAGATGAGATTCAAATCACGAGCGGTAATGACCCACAAAATGCGGACAAAGTAGCATTATCCTTTGGTAAATATGTTTTGTTTTTTAGTAATATTTTATTTTTCTTTAAAAGAACAAGGAAATTGGTAGGATATATTTAATGGGTAGACCGTGACCGTGACCATGACTAGAATGATAGGTCTTTCTAATTAAACGTACTCCTTTATTATTGTGGTCAGATTAGGGTCTCCATGTTGGAAAATATGGGTGTGTTATTGTAATTCTTAGAAAATTGCAATCATAGAAGAAGGAGAAGAAAAGATAAGAAAAGCATTAAATAAAATTAAATAAAAGGTCGAAGCAAAGATTGGATCTTTTAGCCTTAAACGGATTCGCTCCACACTGGTACTCATGGTTTATAGCATCTGTCTCTAAGGATACAATGACCTAAGACGGAGACCCCGACCCGCCATAAAATCCTCTGTAGAATTGCATTCCCGATACACATGAGAAAGCTGAATACAGAGAGAGGAAGACAGACGAAAAAAAATTTTCCACCACCTTTTGAGCCGCCAAGGTATATTAACAACCGAACCTGCAAACCATCTGCTCACTAATTGAGAATCAACTTGAACACAAATAGAAGAGATACCCATATCCTCGCATAACTGCAACCCATCCAAAAAAGCTCTAATTCCGCCAAATTTACCGTACCAAACCCGTAGAAACTCTGAAAAGCTGCTACAATATCCCCAGTAGAGTTCCTAATAACACCCCCCAGCGCAATCACCCAAATTTGTTCGGGCCCCATCCACATTTAGGTAGAACTAAGGAAGAAAATACCACCGGAGAATTCTAACACGTCTAAGATGAACGCTATGAATGGATATGCCAAGGGAAGCGCATAACTTTTGAAGACCATTCGTGTGAATACTAAATATTTGCATAACACGTTGCACATAATGAAGAGTGGAGCAAGATTAGATTAATATTGTGAGATGTATTGAATCATTACCTTTGTAATTAGTGTGAGCACCTAACCCCCCTCATTATCTAAAAATAGGGGAGGATTACTTGTAAGAAGGGAGAACCATTTTATTAGTGAATACTTAGAGAGAGAGAGTTATATCCGTGGATGTAGGCCAAAGGCCGAGCTACATTACATGCTGTGTCTATTCTTTTTCTCTTTACTTTCTCTCTCCTCTCAATCTCCTCTCTATCATCACCATTGATGATGAAAATTAACTTTATTTGCAAGAACTTTGCGTTAATAATCCCTACTTGGCAACTTCGGTCTAATCAAGCTATTAATCATACCAAGCTGATTCAAAACTTTCCTTCTTACTAGTATCGAAGAGGATGAATTGGTACCAAACCTCCAACAACTTTGTTCTACCCAAATACCCCAACAAACCAACATAGGAATGAGAGCTGCTACCAAACCTAGCTAAGAGCGAGTTGAAGCTACCCCGAAACAAACCAAAAATAATTCATGCAAAGAAGCACAAGATCTCCAATCCACACACCTAAAAGAGGACTAAAGAATTCCCACAAAGAAGTAGCCAGCTCACCATGTAAGAAAAGGTGAAGCTCATCCTCCACACCCGGAGAATCGCAACACTCACACTTCGACGGAAGATAAATACCATAGGAAAGAACCCGAGAATCAACAGCCACCGCCCCCTTCAACAGCTTCTAACAAAAAACCCCCACCTTCTTAGGAACATAAAGAAGCAAAAGCCAACGAGCAAAAACCAAACTAGAAGCCTTCCTTTGCATAATATTATAGGTCGACTTCACAGAGAAATCCCTATCGTCCGAGGGCAACCAAAGCTAAGCATCAACATTAAACATAGAACAAAAATGCAAATCAAAATTCCTCCTCAACGAATCTATAACTAAAGCATCAATCCTAGGGATTTGAAAGTCTAGCACAACAACATCACACACCTCCAAACCATCAAGACAAGCAAGGTCCTGACGATCTTGCAAAACCGCACTGCCCCTCCAGTTCTCCCTGAGAAAATCAATACGACCATCACCCACCAGCCAAACCGAATTCTCGATAATAGTACGAATCAGAGAAGTAATCTCATAAGAAAAACGCGACACGCCTGCACGAGGAACATAAGAAGCTAAATCTGAACAAACCACCTTATATTTATGAATAACAAATCGAGCCCAAATTGACCCCCTCGTCACCGCACGCTATAAACATTTTAGCCGAAAACTAGCCACCACAGTTGCTAAATCCTGAATACCCAATCCTCCTTCATCAAGCAGTAAACAAATATTCTCCCAAGAAATCCACTTACGACGGACCATACTCTCTGAATCGCCCCAAAAAAAGTCACTAAAAATCCGTTGCAACATTTTCATGACCTTTTTAGGAATGATTGTACAAGAGAGCAAATAAATCACTATGCTAGAAAGAACGTGACGAATAAGGATCAAACGACCACCCTGAGACTGCAACTACATTTCTAACCCGCAATACGAGCCCGAACCTTCTCAATCAAGGAGTCAAAAGATGTATTACGAACCTTCCCAACTGAAATAGGCACACCCAAATAAATGAAAGGAGTATCAATCTGGGAAAAACCTGAAGCCCTCCTAATAATCGTAATATGAGCTAAAGGCATCGAATCATGAACCATAAACGAACTCTTAGAACAATTAATTTTCTGACCAGTACAACCACAGTAACAACGTAGAAAAGCCATACAACCATCCACCGAAGACTTCCTCCTATTCAAAAATAACACTGTATCATTAATATACAAAAGATGCGTGACCGGATCACAATCTCGTGGAGTATGATAATAACCAATACGCCATTAGGCAAAACTCTCTCTTTAAACCCCTACTAAGAATATCCGTAGTAAGAACAAAAAGAGTTGAGAACTGACAACCAGAAACACAGTTCATAATCAGATTCACAAAACTCTCATTAAAGCCATAATGACAAAGCACCTCCTTTAAACACTTCCATTCTAACCTATCATAGGCTTTATCCATATCCAACTTAAAAATCACATTACCACCATTCACCTTCGCCCTAAGTTTCCCTGCAATTTCCTAAGCAAACGCAACATTATCCATGATCAGACGATCCCGCACAAACACCCCTTGCTCATCAGAGATCAACATGGAAAGAAAAGGAACCAACCGATTATAAAGTATCTTATTAAAGACCTTATAAATCACATTGCATAAGCTGATAGGCCGAAAATCCGACAAAAGCTTAGGATCCTCCTTCTTTCGGAATAAGAGAAATATATGTTGAAGTCATTGAACGAGGCAAAGGAACACCGCAAAAGAAATACTTAGCCGCTCGAACCAACTCACCTTTAACCACATCCCAACCAAACTGATAAAAAGACGCTGAGAAACCATCTGGCCCTAGAGCACTTTCAACTGGAATAGAAATGACTGCCTGACGAACCTCCTCCACTATATGCACTGCGCATAAAATCTCATTATCTGATTAGAAACAATATACGGAATAAGAAATAGGAGATCTTCATCCAATGAACAACCCTCGGTAGAGATAACCCCTTGAAATTAAGCAACAACATCCTTATAAATCAGAGAGAGATCCTCCAACCACACCCCATTAAGTAGAAACAAACCCTTAACCCTAGACCGGGATCTGTTATTCTTTACCGTACCATGAAAAAAAACTCGTATTGTTATCACCTTCTGCAAGCCACAGAATACCCGATTTCTGTTTCCAAAAAATTTCTTTCTAAAGCAATAATTGACAATGAAGAGCCTTATTCTGTTTAACCTCAATATCAAGATTCACATCCCAATCCAATTGAAGACTAATCTCCCCTGTTAAAATACAATCCTCCACATCCTTAATATTCTGATGAATATTACCAAAAACCTATCTATTCCAACCTTTCAAACGAGTCCTAAAGAGTTTCAGCTTCCCTGCCAACACATCATATGCAGAACCCCAAATATCCACAGCCCAAGCCTCCTGCAATAAATACATATAACCCTCATGCAACACCCACATCCTCTGAAACCTAAACGGCCGAGGACCCAAAAAACTATGAGAGGAAATAGTAATAAGCAAAGGAGAATGATCCGAGCACACACGAGGCAAATGATTAACCTCCACAGCAGGAAAAGAACTAACCCAACAGCTGTTAACCAGCACTCTATCTAAACTAGTTGACTGGCACGCGCACTACGCGCGCACGGGGCAAGTTTTAGTTAGAGTGAATAAGGGTATTTTAGGAAATTACTTTAATGAACGTCCGTCAATTGGTTTTTGGGAAGGTGGCTTCTCTTTATATATAGTATAGATGAGCCTAGATATGCCTCAAATCTGGCTGATTATTACACCACGTGAACTTAGAACCCAGATAACCACAATCTGACAAACCCGCTGTAGAGATACAAGAATTAAAATCTAGAATCCTGGCAAATAAAGAAGACCTCCCACCAAGGCGTACCGAAAGGCACTGTAACATCCTGGACCTTGGGTGTACTTATACCACACTTGGGTGTAAATATCCAAATCCCAGAATATTAATTAAGCGGGTTTTTAAAATACATTTTGGTCCAACTCTCTTGCACTTGATCAGCTCAAGCCCAACTAAACTAGGTTTGGGCTTGGTCAACTAAGTCAAACTAGGTCCACGTCTAATTTAGGGTTTTCAAAATAAAATGTAATATGGTTGGGCTTGACCATAGGCCCACGCAAGACATTGGGTCTGACTAGGGTTCTATGGTCCATATGCCTTAAGCCTTTTTGTTTCTTAAAATGTACCATCAGTGAGTTTATAATTTTGCAGAACGCCACGTAATGTACTAAGTGTTCAAAATAGTAACCCTTCTGGATCTTGTTCAAAAACATATCTACATTTTCACAATATTTTTAAAACAATTTTTAGTCATAAAAACTTACATAAAATAATACTTTTATTAGACCATATGCAAAAGATAGATTCCACATGATGTTCAGTTAAAAATTTTTAATTTGCACTCTGTGTGTCGGAATCATATTTTGCCAAAACCCTTTGAAATTAGACTTAGAGCGGCACATCTTTTATGTTTGGCCAAAGTCTAGTTCTTAAGGGATTCATCAAAAATCTAGACGCAATCCAGAACAAGTGAAATTGATTTCATCTTTTAGTACGCATGCATCAATTTGTAAAACATAAAAATGAAACTTATCCATCTTAAAAAATCACGAAATGTTTACTATAACTTTTTCTGGATCTCATGAATCCAGAAGTATAAACAAAATTAAAATCCCACAAACGAAATATGAAATATGTTCAAAATACTATTTGTTGGTCAGAGAATCCAGCCTACTGTCCAAAAACTGAAATAGTCTCAAATCAACGTAAAAACGTCCCATCTTGTCCAAGTAACTTCCTTAACCCTTATTCGAGTAAATAAAATATAGTAAAGCATCATGGAAGACTTACTAGTCTTCTTCTTCTCAAACGCGCCGTAACTTGCATTCTTACGTATCTCTTTCACTGATCTGTGCAGGATGAAACGAACGGGGGGAGCCAAAGCTCAGTAGGGATTCATAAATCATCCCTCATAGTACAAACAACATATCAAACATAATATTTCATATAATGAATAGCAACAAATCAAAATAAAAATCATCTACGTTACTGATGATTTCTGACCGAACATTCTGTTCGCTTTCTTGTTTTAAATATTAGGTTTCTCTTTCCATCGTACATCGTACAATCTTCTGTAGGAATCCCTCACTTTGGAGGATATGGTTTGGAATAACCCATCAAACCATGCATCACTTCTTAATATTACTTATTAGAGGAATGTTTTCTTTATTGCTTTTCATGGGATTAAACATCATGAAATATATATCAACGTATGTAACATATATAAGCATATATGTTTAAATATTCAATAGTTCATGGAAATCAACCCTTCATGAACATGTATTCAACGTAAAATCAAAGGAAAACAATAAGTTTATACTCACAAACTACCAGCGTTTCTGTTTGGGTTATGCCCTAAAAACAATATGTTTGACATCTATGGTTACTTAGTTTATCGTTAATTTAATTTATCATATTTAACATGTATGGTGAGATTATTATTTTCGATGAACTATTTATATATAAGTGTTATATATGGAGAGAGATATAATTCATTGGTGAATGTTTTGTTCGTAGTCTAGATAACTACACGTTATTGGGAAGACTATAATATACCAAAGTCAGTCACGTAAGTGATGTGATGTATCTCCATCACAGAAGTAGAGACTTCTAGACTTGTATATTGGTGTATTTCGAATACATTGAACCGGATCGTCGAAAAATACTTTATATTTTATGTCAGCATATTTAAAGTATTTTTACACTACTTTAGGTAAAAGTTCTAAATCCTGAGAATATGTATATACCCTATATGTAGGTTATAGTAATTTTGTTTTGCAAACAGTGAGGTCAATCGATGAAAACGTGATCCAATATTCTGCGCAAAATGGATTACTGTGATCTCATAGTAGGATTATAATATTCAATTTTGATTTTACTTCATAGATATTCACTTAAGTCAATGCATGTAATATTATTCTAAACTGGCCAGTGATCTTCTAAAATGTTTAGAAGATTATTAGAATAAATATTGTATTAATGCATTTGATGGTTAAGGATAAATAAGTAATCACCCGAATGGTGCTAAGTTGTAAATGTTACAAAACCAGAGGGTTTTTACAAATATCTTCTCTTTTGAAAATCCACATACAACAAGTGTAACTGGTACTAAGGGTGAGGGACCATGGCAAACCAACTCACCCACCCCCGTAAGGGTGAGGATCCCTGGCAAGCCAAACACACTCACCCCTGGGTGCCGGACCATGGCAAGCCAACTCACCCACCCCCGTAAGGGTGAGGATCCCTGGCAGGCAAAACACACTCACCCCTGGGTGCCGGACCATGGCAAGCCAACTCACCCACCCCCGTAAGGGTGAGGATCCCTGG
>MVGT01002801.1:925627-951410 GCA_002174775.1 Macleaya cordata | reverse complement strand
TCTCTCTCTCTCTCTCTCTCTCTCTCTCTCTCTCTCTCTTTCTCTTTCTATCTGGCACGATCTGCTCACTCCCACAATTTTTTTCCTGGTTCTTTTTTTTTTTCTCCTGTTCTCTCTTCTTCCTCCCACAGTTCCTCTCTTCCTCCTCTCTCTTATTTTATTTTTCTCTTTCTTATTTTCTTTCTTTCTAATCATACTAACTAAAGTATATCTATGTATATATTTATATATATTCAAATCAGATTTTTTTTTTGTTTTAAACAACATACTACTAATGTTATTATTGCTTATAATAACCCCTTTCTTCTTGTTATACATCAAATGTTACTAACACTAAGATTTCTAAACCTTGTTAATACTAGAAATGTTATTATTTTTACTAGTAAGAAATTTCTTTTGTTGTTTTTTTTTTTGTTAGTGGGGTCCCACAGGTATAGGTTGGATGTATTTATTCTTTATTATTTGATGGAGATCAAAGGAGAAGAAGATGTGGAAGATGGAGTTGCATGGATCGTTGGGTTCGAGGAACCCTAGATTTTTTGTGTTTTATTTTATGTTGATAATCTAAACCTAAAAGGCTCTAAAATTGATAAGTCTATATGGGTTTTGGATTCAATCCAAGAAACCAATAAAGAAATATCAATTAATTTTGATCCATGATCTATATTTCATGTTAATGATTTAATTTTGATTGTTGTTAGTTTAGAATTAATTTGCATGTTAGAAATAAGCACCAAATTTAGTCCTAGGATCTTGGTTGAAAGGGTTGATAACCAAATAGGTCTATTTCTTATTTTGATAGAGACCTTTTATTATTTTGATAGAGACCTTTTTCAATAATTCATTATTTCGAGAAGTTAAGATTTTCCCATTTGCTTTTGTTACTAAATTTGTAATTGTATTTGTGTTTCTAAAACAATTTTGAAAAACTACTTAATAATTTTGAAAAAGGATAAAAAATAGGTCATATTTTAGAAATCTAATATTAATTTGTGGTGAAGGAAAGGAGTTATGGGCTAGAGAGTAACCTTAGGTTATTAGGGTTAGTGGGATTGTTTGATTAATGGTTTAAATGGGTTTGGTCAGACTAAGCCCACTTAGAATTTAAGTTTAAAACAAACAAAATAGGACATGGGTCTTGTCAAGGCTAAGCCCGGGTACGTCATGGTGGGCTTGGCACTTGACAGGCCCATGTTCAGGACGGTAGGGTTAGGTTAGCGGGTTGGTCAGCCCGCCAACCCGGCCTGTAACCCGACCCGCCAGCCCGACCCGTCGGCCCGCCTGACCTGCCAACCCGACTTGCCGGCCCTAACCCCAGTCAGATGAGTCAGACTCACCTGACNCCCCGTAAGGGTGAGGATCCCTGGCAGCCAACACACACAGATCACTCGGGCGGGAATCCGAGTGAAAGTAACACAAACACTAGTCCACCTAAGGCATACACGGTTTCCCGTGTCGTCGTGAACCCTATCAAGCCCGGTAGTGAGATTCCACTACCGACTTTAGGCGGTCACGGGAGAAATCCCTTTTGTCACATTTTCAAAGTTNGTCAACCCGCTAACCCAACCGCTAACCCGACCCGCCAGCCCGACCCGTCGGCCCGCCTGACCTGCCAACCCGACTTGCCGGCCCTAACCCCAGTCAGATGAGTCAGACTCACCTGACTCAGGCAAGTCAGACTGTCTGACTCGCCTAAGTCAGCTGACTTAGTTGGATTGGTTTGGTTCGGACCAAACCAAGCTGATCCGAACCAAACCGGATCCGAACCAGACCGGTCCAGACCTGTTTTTGGGTATTTTTTGAAGAAAATTTTTGAAAAATTTTGGATGGTTGGTAGTAGGTCCCACATAGGTCCAAACACGTGATTTTAGATTATGGGATGACTTGGAAATTATTAAAAATATGATTTTTTCTAATTTTCAAGAGGTTTTAAAAGGGGTGGTGCTTAATACATACTTATTATTATTCTAAGTACTATCTGGTGTTTGGTTTTTGAAACTAAGGGATACAAAATCAATCATTATTAAATTATTAATTAATTAATTTTTTGTATTATCTTTTGATGCATGTGATGTATGTAAAATAAGGTACACACTTAAACAAAAATCCCTCTTTCAAAGAAATTGAGTGGGAGAGGGATTTAATCAAAATGGATTTAATCCTATAGCCTTCCACAGTGAGTCTATAGATATTTTTAGGCATACTAATGCCCCAAGGAATAACACGTACTAATGGTTATCAGTATGGATTGCTTATAAAGCTAAGGTTTAAACTAGGTAGTTTGAACAGATTTCCCCAAGGAAACTGTTCTTATTAATTTAGCATTTTAAACCGAGATTGTGGATCACACTCAACTGAGATACGAAAGACACTGCTTCCCCAAGGAACGGGTGTCTCTCGTTTCATCAGAGGCTAAACAAATTGGATGTCTACCTAATTAGGCATGAGACGACTGAAAAATTAAATCGATGGAATTAAGAATTCCACCTAATCCAGATATGCGTTCAGATGTCCCTAAGGAATAATGGATGCATATGGTAGATTAGGAATGATGTTTATTATAATATGAGGGTATTATAATAAATAAAAGTTAAAATTATCTATCATTATATCTCACCATTTATTATGTTGTGCATGTTAAATAGATGTCTGCATTCTCTCCATTCTCAATCATCCTGAAAGAAAACCAGTTGACCGGACCTAATTATGTTGATTGGAAAAGAAACCTTGACATCGTGCTTATCGCTCAAGACTACAAGTTCATTCTTGATGAAGAATGTTCTGCTCTTCCTGGTCCTGACACACCCTAAGAGGAACAAGAACGATATCACAAATAGATAAAGGCAAATGATATGGCTAAATGCTATATCATGGCATCCTTGTCCAATGTCGTCCAACAGCAGTATGAGAGTGCCTTATGCTGCTGATATCGGTTGAGAGCTAAAAGAGATATTTGCACATCACAGTCGCCCCTGCTGAGCAGGAAGCGACAAGGAAGCTGTATAACACTAGAATGGCAGAGGGTACTCCAGTTCGTGACATGTTCTAACCATGATGGGTTTGTTCAATAAACTGGAAACCCTCGGAACCACATTCAAATAGTCTTATAAGGAGGATGTCATTCTTGCTTCTCTTCCGTCTTCTTTTACATAGTTCAAGATGACCTATAATATGAACAAAATGACATCAACTCTTCTAGAATTGATGAATCAGTTGACTGTGGTGGAAGGGATCATGAAAGGACAAAAGACTAGAAGTGTTAATATTGCAGAGGGTTTTTCTGGACGTAAGCCTAAGGGCAATAAGTCCAAGACGAAGAACAAGAAAACATCTCAAATAGTCAAGCCTCAAGGGATATCTAAGCACAAAGGACATGCAAAGCCTATAGAAAAGTGTTTCCATTGTGGCAAGACAGGACATTGAAAGCGCAACTGTAGGGAATACCTCGCAAAAAAGAACGCTTCAAGTAATTTTGAATCATTAGTTGTGAAGGCAAATGTTGCCACTAATGCACCAGACACCTGGTGCATTGATTCTGGAGCCACTAATCATATATGCAATTCCTGCAGGGGTTCCAAATAACCAGACAACTAAATGATGGGGAAATATGCCTAAGCCTTGGAATAGAAGCAAGAGTTGCAGTCGGTATTGTTGGATACGTTCGACTTCTTTCTAGTTATTATAGTAGTGAGAATAATACATTATTATTAAAGGATTGTCTTTATGTGTCGGATATTAGGCGGAATTTAATTTCTGTTTCTTGTCTTGTTAAAGATGGTTTGAAAGTAGAATTTGATTCCACTAAGGTTTTAATAATTAAATGTAGTTTAGTTATTATATCTGGCATGTTGGTGGATGGTCTATATCTTATTTCTCTTATCATTCCCTATGTTTACAATAAGGAATTATATGCATCAAATTCCTCTCTAAAAAGGAAATCACCTTCACCTAATTCCACATACTTGTGGCATCTAAGGCTTGGACACATTAATCTGAAAAGGATCCAAAGATTGGTTCAAGATAAGCCTCTAAGCTCATTGGAAGTTGAATCATGGTCTCTTTGTGAATCCTGTTTAGAAGGTAAGATGACCAAGAGAGCCTTCTCTGGGAAAGGCATTAGAGCCAAGGATTTATTGGAATTAATTCACACAGACGCATGCGGTCCCATGAATATACAGGCAAGAGGTGGCTATGAGTACTTCATCACCTTTACGGATGA
This sequence comes from Macleaya cordata, assembly GCA_002174775.1. NCBI lineage: Eukaryota > Viridiplantae > Streptophyta > Magnoliopsida > Ranunculales > Papaveraceae > Macleaya > Macleaya cordata. The sequence goes on along the minus strand of MVGT01002801.1, from coordinate 947,191 downwards.
CTACTCAAGGTATGGCTACATCTACCTGATGCAACATAAGTCTGAATCCTTTGAAAAGTTCAAAGAATTTAAGACTGAAGTTGAAAACCAAACATGTAAAAGAGTGAAAGCTATTCGATCTGATCGAGATGGTGAGTATCTCTCAAATTTATTTGGAGCATACTTAGTGGAACTTGGGATAGTATCCCAATTGACTGCACTGGGCACTCCCCAGCAGAATGGTGTGGCAGAGAGAAGGAATAGAACCCTATTAGAAATGGTAAGGTCTATGATGAGTTACAGTTCCTTACCCTTATCCTTTTGGGGATATACCCTAGAAACTACAGCATACCTTTTAAATTTGGCACCTAGTACGGCAGTTCCTACAACACCAAGAGAGTTATGGACCGGACGTAAACCTAGTTTACAACATCTTCACATGTGGGGGTGTCCAGCACACGTGCTGAAAGGAAAGTCTAGCAAGCTAGAGTCAAAGTCAGAGGTTAGCATATTTATAGGGTATCCAAAGGGAAGTCGTGGTTATCAATTTTATAATCCTAGAAAATAGAAAGTGTTTGATAGTACAAATGCGATCTTTCACGAGGAGGAATATATATTGAACCACAAACCACAAAGTAAGATTGTGCTTGAAGAATTATCGGATGCTTTGACAGTGGGAGTAAGACATACACCTGGTTCACATCCCGTGAACAACAAGTGTATGGTCATTCTACATCTTTGCCATTCATAATTCCTCATCTCACTTCATCTTCATCTAGACAAATGATCAGAGGCGCAGCTGAAGCCCCTGAATCATCTAGAGCTGGGCACACAAATGTGCAGGAATTTCAGAACCAAACATTACCAGAGGTTGAAGAAATACCACATGTTCTGCATGATCCTCCAGCAATGCAAGAACAAGTGGATATGGATCAACCAGAACCACCGGTTCAAGTTGATCCACCTTTACAACTAGATAAGCCAGAACCACCGGCTGCACCTGTACCACCATTGCTTCGGCGTAGTGAGAGAGCAAAAAGACTGCCAGCTAAGTATGCTAAATATATACTACTGGGAGAATCTTTTGAATTGGTCCCTGATAGTCAGGATATTGAGCCCTCTAACTATGATGAAGCAATGAATGACACAGATTTGAGATTATGGTTAGCTGCTATGAAAGCTGAGATGGAATCCATGTATTCCAATCAAGTCTGGGAACTTGTAAACCCACCACCAGATATTAAACCTATTGGGTGTAAGTGGATTTATAAGAAGAAGAGAGGACCTGATGGGAAGGTTGAAACCTACAAAGCAAGACAAGTAGCGAAAGGGTTTACTCAGAAAGTGGGAATTGACTATGATGAAACCTTTTCGCCAGTAGCCATGCTTAAATCCATTAGGATACTTCTTTCCATTGCAGCTCATTATGACTATGAGATTTGGCAAATGGATGTCAAGACAGCCTTTCTCAATGGAAATCTTTAAGAGGACATTTACATGGTCCAGCCATATGGTTTTGTAGCAGACAGCCAAGGGCATATGGTATGCAAATTGCGAAGCTTCTCGAAGTTGGAACATCAGATTTTATCAGGCAATTAAATCCATTGGTTTTTATCAACACCCTGATGAACCATGTGTGTATAAGAGGTTGAATGGTAATGTGGTGTTTTTTCTAGTCTTGTACGTAGATGATATCCTACTCATTGGGAATGATGTAGGAGCACTATCATTAGTTAAATTTGGTTGTCTAATCATTTTAGCATAAAGGATTTGGGAGAAGCCAGCTACATTCTAGGTATAAAACTTCTGAGAAATCGGAAATCTAGAATGTTAGGCCTATCTCAAATCACTTATATAGATAAAATACTGGAGAGGTTCTCAATGCAAGATTCTGTCAAGGGATTCTTGCCATACAGACATGGCATTTCTCTTTCGAAGGATCAATGTCCAAAGACTCCTGAAGAGAAGGAAGACATGGAAAAGGTTCCCTATGCATCAGCTGTGGGAAGCCTCATGTATGCTATGCTGTGTACCCGACCAGATATTTGTTTTGCTGTAGGCATGGTTAGTCGGTACCAATCCAATCCAGGACGCATGCATTGGGCAGCCGTAAAGCATATACTAAAGTACTTGCGAAGGACTAAGAATTATATGCTAGTATACGGAGGAACAGACCTAGTTCCAGCTGGTTATGCAGACTCTGACTTTCAGTCAGATGTTGACGAAAGGAAGTCGACTTCAGGATATGTCTTCACGCTTGGTGGTGGAGCTATCAGCTGGAGGAGCATCAAACAGAAATGCATTGCTGATTCTACCACGGAAGCTGAATACGTAGCTGTTAACGAAGCAGCTAAGGAAGCAGTATGGCTGAAGAAATTTCTAGGAGATCTGATAGTTGTTCCAGAAGCTACTCCGCCTATTACTCTCTATTGTGATAATAGTGGAGCAGTTGCGAACTCTAAAGAACCTAGAGGTCACAAAGCCAACAAGCACATTCAAAGGAAATACAATCTTGTTAGAGATATCACCAATCAGGGTGATATTGTTGTCACCAAGATTGCTTCGGCAAATAACTTCGTTGATCCATTCACCAAAGCCTTGTCTCAGAAGGTTTTTGATTCTCATGTCCATGAGATGGGTTTAAATGAGACATTTGATTATTTATAGTGCAAGTGGGAGATTGTTGGAGTTATACACTAAAAACAATATGTTTGACATCTACGGTTACTTAGTTTATCGTTAATTTAATTTATCATATTTAACATGCATGGGAGATTATTATTTTCGATGAATTATTCATATATAAGTGTTATATATGGAGAGAGATATAATTCATTGGTGAATATTTTGTTCGTAATCTAGATAACTACACGTTATTGGGAAGACTATAATATACTAAAGTCAATCACGTAAGTGATGTGATGTATCTCCATCACAGAAGTAGAGACTTCTAGACTTGTATATTGGTGTATTTCGAATACATTGAACCGGATCGTCGAAAAATACATTATATTTTATGTCAGCATATTTAAAGTATTTTTACACTACTTTAGGTAAAAGTTCTTAATCCTGAGAATATGTATATACCCTATATGTAGGTTATAGTTATTTTGTTTTGCAAACAGTGAGGTCAATCGACGAAAACGTGATCCAATATTCTGAGCAAATTGGATAACTGTGATCTCATAGTAGGATTATAATATTCAACATGGAATCTACTTCAGAGATATTCACTTAAGTCAATGCATGTAATATTATTCTAAACTGGCCAGTGATCTTCTAAAATGTTTAGAAGATTATTAGAATAAATATTGTATTAATGCATTTGATGGTTAGGGGTAAATAATTAATCACCCTAATGGTGCTGACTTGTAAATGTTACAAAACCAGAGGATTTTAACGAATATCAGAAACAGTGGAGGAACTATTTGCAAATTAAGTAGTGGAGGGTTTTATATTAATGCTACTAAATCTAGAGGGTTCAATTACAAGTCCTTGGTAGACCAACTTGTAATTATTATTTTAGTTCCTAATTTTATAAGAGTTATAAAAGAATTAGGAAACTAAATTAATTAGCTAGATTTTAATGGGACCCAGTTTAGATCGAATTAGGAGTTGTAGTAGGGTTAGGTTGGCCTCCCTTATATATACATAAGGGAGGGACGATTTTTGCAAGGACCACCCCTAGCAAAAATCGTTGGCTCAATCCCCTCCCTCTCTAATAATCCTAATTACTTCTAAGCATAAAAAAAACCTAGCCTCCATTAATATAAAAACTAGAGTTTAGTTTTGAGGAAGAAGGAGAAATAATTTTGAAGATCCGTTCCGGTGGATTGAAGCAGGAAGAAGAGAACTTCAAAATAGTGTCTTCATCATTCACGCTTCAAAGGTAATAATCCTCCAACCTTCTTAAGATTCCTAATAGGATTAAGAAACATATGGGATCCAAGAAATAGATTTAAACTAATTTTAATTCCGCTGCCAGTTTACTTTTAAAAGCCTAGGATCCCTAACAGTTTCCCCTACGTTTACCATGCGATTTGGTGACGGTTGATCCACTAGTTTCTTCCCCTTCCTTTAAGCTTTAGAACCTTGAGTTTTTTCTAAGTTTTTGAAGAAGAAAACACACCAAACCAGGCCCTTGAATCTGCTGCCATTTTCTCCCTCTCTTCTCCTTTTTTTTTGAAACAAAACCTAACAAATGGGAGAGAATGGGGGACGCCTAGGTTATGATCGATCATCCCATCTCCCCTAGTTTTTTTAATTGAAAAATATCCTAAAAAGTCTAATTTCTTTAATCTTTAAACTATTTTTCGTTTTTCTTTATTAAATGAGAAAATATCTCATTGTATACTTACCAAAATACCCCAAAAACCCTAGAATTTTGTTCCTTGGGGTCCCTACCAACCTTGGGGGCAATTTGGGCTTAAAAAATTATCTTTTTAAAGAGTTTTGGGCTTCCAAAAATTGGTGTAATTAATTTTCACGAAAATTCTAAAATAAAACTCTCCCTAATTATTTGGTTGACCAAGATAGAGATTTAGAAATCTTTTTGACAAGGAAAACTACTCCCACAAGCTACACGGTTTGGGCTTCTTAATTTTGGATGGTGGTGATCACTTGATCACCATTCAAGGGTTCACACTATTTTTACTTTATGAGAAACCCTAGTATTTCAAATTTATCCAAGTGAGAAGGTTAGCTAATTAAATAACAAAATTTTAGGAAAAGATTAGAGAGAGATCGACCTCCTCTTTATGCTTGGCCGACTCCCACATTGTGGCCCTTACTTTTGTGTCAAAATGGTCTCCCAAAATTTATAGAGACCCACTAAAATGTTCATAAGTGTCCCTAGATTAGATCCAACGGTTCGGATGATCCCAAACCTCACTAATTACCAAAAATAACCCTACCTTTAATTTAGGGAAAGTTTTCTAAGTTTTGTATAAAAATGGGATTCCTAACTATTTTAGCATGAGTGGGTCAATCCTCTCCTATGGAGAGATCGACCACACTCTCTCTCTTCCTATTTATTTATTTATTTTCTTTCCCATAACTCTAAAATTTCCTCCATAACTTATTTCCTAAAATTTCTCCTTCCAAACTAACCTAGAGTACTCCCCAAGACTTAGTATTTTCTTCCTCTAGGTACACACGTTTTCTATCTTAAGTGGGGTCCACACGGTTTCCACATACACAATATATATATATATATATATATGTATGTATACATATTTATCATTGCATGCATTTAATTAATTTAGTTAAGTAAAACCTCTCATACACATATCTATATAACAAAGGAGGACGGTACATAAGATGATAAGGACAAAGACAAAGGGGGTGGGTGACCGTTACCCCTACCTTAAAAAATAAAAATTTGATGGTGGGTCAACATAACCCTACACCCTAAATGACTAAAATAACCTTATATTTTTATAAAATACCAGATATGTCTTGTGGGCGTAGTAAATGACCAAAATAACCCTATGTTCTTTTACGAAATACTGGATGTGTTCCCCGTGGCCGTAGTTATTTATTTACACCTGATTTACACTTGACGGTGGAGTCGCGTGCAGTGAATCTAAGGGCGCGTTTGTGGGCAATGCACGAAGCGTGTGTGGGAAGAATGGACAATTAATTTCCACGAGCTAAATGACTGGAATACCTTTTTTATGTGCAATTGAGCGGTGCCGGAGGCACGACAATATTGCTAGTATATATATATATATTGCATGCAGTAGTTACATAAAAATCATAATAATATCATATTATATATATGTACACATACATATACATGCACGTACTATTTCCACGTAACTATCATAATAATAATATTACATATGTGTACGTACCCATATACATGCACGTTCTATTTTCCACGTGCATGCATGCTTGCATGCATGTAAACCTTTACGTAAACGCGTAAGCTGTAATTGTATAGCTGTATATATATCTTGCAAAAGTGTTTTGCAACTATCTAACTATTCTTTTTATGCTTATAACCCTATACTTTTTATGTAAATTCATTTTTGCGCTAATCTTCATCTTATCCTATGCATGAGGTATTAGTTTAGTTAAAGGATGGAATTAATCCGGCAACCTCTCACTTATCACACGAAGTCACGTGTGGTATTACTTCCTTTTATGTGTATGGCTTCAGTTGCCATGCTCATGCCACCCCACATTGGGGGTGCACAAAATCATGGGCCAGCCCATGGGCTTTTCCAAGCCCATACAAGAATTTTCATGGTGTTACAGGCACGAAACCACATTAAAATTACCCCCAACCATCCAAGGGCCCGAAATAAAACCAACAATATTGCTCAAATCATTCCAAAGTACTCGGCGAGCAAACTCATCACTTTTAGTATAAACAGAAGTATAAAAATAATCCACATTATTTCCCCATTATCGCAGTTATGACCAAAGTTTGGCAAACGAATTCTAATAGCAACACCCTGCATACGAGACACATCAATCATCGGCTCTGACAACATCAAAACACCCCCTTTATTATCATGAACCAATAATCGTGATTGACGTAAAGAGGCATCATTCCCAACACCTCTAATGTTCCACAAGAGCATGGACGATCGCATCATTAACATCTAGGGTCAACATAGAGCGGAACTGAGCACGAGTAAGAACTGCTCCGGGCATAGGCGAGTAATCTCTCCGGCGTCTCACAGACTTTCTCTGAAATAAAGTAGTATCCGAGCTATACCCACCTACGTCACCCTCATCAGATATCAACTCACCACCCTCTACTATAACAGAACCGCCATCGAAAACCCTTCTACTCTTATATCTTTCAGTGATAGGCGAAAGAAAACCAGCTCTCGAAGAGACCCTGGACTTATCACTTACCCCCGGACCAGCAGAGAGCTTTGTAGATGTCTCTAAAACACGAGACTGAGGCTCAAGTCCAGGGGGAAATTGGGGAAAATCCTGAACTGTAACCAAGCCGTCTCCAACAATACCTTGAACATCACTTTGCACAACTGGTGTGCTAATATCTGTAACTCCAATATCAATAACACTGACAACACCCCCACCTGAATAACCACCACCTGCCTTCCCCACAACCCCATATCCAACCTCCTTCTGCAAAGAAGCGTTAGCATCCCTCACCACCTTCTCAACAATACCTTGAGCATCACTTTGCATATTCAAGGCGTTCCTAACAACACCTATAACACCTTGAGCATCACTGTGCACAGCAGATGTTCTAATATCTGTAACTCCAGCAGCAATAACATTGACAACACCCCTACACAAAACACCACCACCTGCAGCAATCCCCACAACCCCAGATCCAACCTCCTTCTGCAAAGAAGCGTTAGCATCCCTCACCACCCTCTCTTTTGCCACATAAGTACCACTGTTCTTAGTGTAGACCTTGATATGTGTGTGTTTAGAGTGTAAGGAAATTAGATGAAATAATAGATAAAGAGAGGAGAAAGGGGAGAAAATCTAGAAGATATCAAGAATCAGGGAGAGAGAAACTAACAGATACAAGAGATATGCACTTCCAACGTCATAATCTATTAACATAGGAAGACTCCTACTTAAATAACAAACAATCCCTATTTTGTTGGGATGTGGACTAAACCCACGTACAACTCAAAATAACTACCCAACTACAACAAATAGCTACTCACTTACTAAGTAAGAACCAATGCAAACATAAAATAACCACCTACTAATTAACTACCACTAACCTAGGACGTGGCACAGCCACTAAACTACTAATCTAATGTGTACATATCATTCCAACCTCCTCAAAGCAACCTTGTCCTCAAGGTTGAACATGCCATTAGCAAATTTGAATCTTTGGCTCACATGATCGATCCGGTTGATCAAGGAATTTCTGACCCGTCCACGAACCCTTCCAGCATAGTGGCTATACTTAAATCGCACCATAAACAAATATAACAACCACTTACTGAAAAACTCAAATTCCACCCAATTGGGATGAACATAAAGATTTAAAAAAGAAATTAATGAATCAGAAATGATGTCCTCTACATCAACTTTTGGTGGCGATGAAAATTTTGGCTCGGATCTATGTTCCACAATGTCGATTGTATCCTCATAAAAAATTGGAAAGAAATCAATGAGATCATATGCCCCAGAATTCCAAAATTTAGTACGGATTACCATAGATTTTTCTTCAAAGATGTTGAAGAAATCAGAAACATATCTGCACCCCTGGTTCTGGAATTCAATCATAGAATTGTTATATTTTTCACGAGCTTGGGTTGCAGCAAAATAATTCTCAATGAGTTCACGGATATCTTTCGTCAATTGTAGCATTTCTGTCACCACTTCTTCTTTAGTCAACTCCATTTTTTTTAAAGATAAAGAAAAATCCACAGATCGAATGGCTCTGATACCATTGATATGTGTGTGTTTAGAGTGTAAGGAAATTAGATGAAATAATAGATAAAGAGAGGAGAAAGGGGAGAAAATCTAGAAGATATCAAGAATCAGGGAGAGAGAAACTAACAGATACAAGAGATATGCACTTCCAACGTCATAATCTATTAACATAGGAAGACTCCTACTTAAATAACAAACAATCCCTATTTTGTTGGGATGTGGACTAAACCCACGTACAACTCAAAATAACTACCCAACTACAACAAATAGCTACTCACTTACTAAGTAAGAACCAATGCAAATATAAAATAACCACCTACTAATTAACTACCACTAACCTAGGACGTGGCACAGCCACTAAACTACTAATCTAATGTGTACATATCAGACCTTCCACTAGGAACCCCCTAGCCACTGCCTGATCTAGGACAATACCACCACCACTGTTAGGTGCAGTTCCCAGCCGAACTGAGTCAACAACCGGCACAACCGTGTCTAAAGATTAGGAGGACAAGCTCCCGATCCACCAGTGCTAACAGCTGCTTGCACCTTGGTTGCGGCCACCGATTGAACACCAAAAAACCTCCATTAACAACTGGCACCTCCTCCTCCATATTTTCCTCTACTCTTACAGCGCCACTTGTCCTACCCAAACTTTGATCAACATTCACGACTGCAGTAGCAGAAGACTTAGGCGCACCCGTCCCACGTCCCTTTAAAACTTTCCTACACTCCTCCACTGCATGACTTTTCACATTACTGGTTGTGACTTCAATTACACAATCACATGAAAGTAATTGAGCAACCATTTGATGAATTGCATACACATTTTCATCACATACAGTGTATCAGTAATCATTGGATGTTAGCCCGGCCATCTCACATGACACCTTAAAGAGGTATCTATTTAAATTATAACTAACTACCAATGTGGGATCTTTTACATCAAAGGTTTTTTAAGGTAAGTACTTCAAACCCCAATTTCTCATTCATCTGGAAACAGATTTGAGCAAATAAATACACTACGAGCATCTACTCAATGAGAGGAATACGTAATGCAATGTATTATATTAGATGGCATGTGAGACCCACTTAAATATGGTCCCAAAGATGATGCTCAAATACACCATTTCCAACGCTGCAGGTAATGTAGCACTGTAGAATTATTGAAACCACTATCTTCGCGACGAATCCACTCTAGTAAACAACAGATCAGGCCAACACTTAGGGAATTTATCTAAAGGGCCATTCTAAAGATAATTGTAATCTACAGGAACTTGTTTAGAAATTATTTTAAGTTAAAAAGGCCATAATTGTAAGCTACAAGGACTATGAGTAATGCTACAGGGAGATTTTGGGCAGATTTTTCATGGAGGGCCCACAAAAAGATGATTCCAGGGTTGATTTGTTTTTAGGATGACCGTCTCACTATGTAAATCATCATCACAGAAAATTATACCATTATAAGACATCTAACCCCCTTATTTGCATGTAAAATTTTGAGTCTTTTATTTCATCAAGCAAACTGGCCTTACCACCACATTTGCTAAAATCACTTACCCCCAACCCCCCAAATCTTTTAAAAAATTACTTTTCCCCCCACTCAAGTTAACATTACTTGACCATCCATTTGGTCAAAATCGTGTCATGTGTTGGTCATTTTTCCTAAAAAAGATTATTATACCCTATAATGTTAGTAACCCAACCACCTTGGGTTAATTTGACACATGGCCTCATCCTAACGCCTGATTTTTAACAACTCAGATGATAGCACAATACCTAACACTATTGAATAGAGCCGGAGAAGAGGAAGATCATTTTCTTCCTCTTTCTCTGCAACTTAACAGTATGGAACAACCATATGCTCTAACCCCACGAAACTCCATTCCAATCTAGAAATACAGTTTGAGTTCTTTGAAGTCCTCTTCTTCTCCGATCTAGGTTTGAATACGTTGTTCGCCAGTGAAATATTTCACTGTAATGCGTAAGTCATCTTCTTCTCCGATCTAGGATTTTTTGCCCTTGATCTTAGTTTGATTCCCATTAAGGCAGAAGTAAACTATTGGTTCTTCTTGAAGGGAAAACTTGTGATTTAGGGTTTTTTTAGTTTGTCAAAATGGTTCATCACGGTTTAATTGAACTGAACTATAGATGTAAGTAAGAACAAACAGCATACATGTAATGTTATATGGGCATTACTAAAGGGACACCAGATTTTGACATCAAATATTACATCTGTTTATTTTATTGATTGAAAACCAATAAGAATAGTTGCTGAAAAAATATTAATTTCATTTCAGCCCTTCATACCACTTTTAAAAAGCAGATGTAATATTTTGGTGTCAAATTCTAGTGTTATTCTAGCAAAACTCATGTTATATTTACGGTATGTCAAAAGGGTTTATCTCGATTTAATTTATCTTTTTTTTTTCCTTAATTTATCACTTACTCCCCCACTAATAATTAACAAATATCACTTACCCCCTATTTGAAAAAAACAAAAGTTAAGAGAAAAGCCATAGAAATGTTTTTGTTGTGAGTCTATAATAGGGTTGTTATTAGAGTGGTGATATCCCCCATCCTCAAAACACTGGGAGATATCCTATACTAGGAGGTATCCCCATTTTTTCAAAATACACTTAGAGGCATCCTCTCAATAAACTAAGAGATATCCCAACCCTTTATAATAAAATAATAATTTTAATAAACATTTAAAGAAACAAAAAAGAAACAAAAAAGAACCTTTATCTTCAACTACAGCAATGGCCACCACCGCCATAGACACCACCGTCCTAAATCCCCACCATAGACCGATCTAGTGAAGAGAGACATAGAAAGGAGAGAGAAAGAGAGAGAAAAAAAGTGGAAGAGAGAGAAAGAGAAGAGAAAGAGTAGAGAGGGTCCAATCTAGTGAAGATACACAGAGAGAGACAGAGAAAGGAGAGAGAAAGGGAAGAAAAAGAATAGAGAGGGTCTGATCTAGTGAAGAGATGTAGAGAGAGAGAGACAGAGAAAAGAGAAAGAAAAAGAGAAAGAGTAGAGAGGGTGAGGGAGATCCGAAATGTCAGGTCTCTTTCTCCCTTTCCTCTCTTTCTCTTTCTCGACTCCCTCTCCTCCTCGATCTCTTTTCCACTCTAGTAATGGTGGTGGCGTGGTGTTGTTGTTGTTGGTGGTGGTAATGGTGGAGGAGAAGATGAAGATGGTGGGGTGTATTTTATTTTGTGGGTGGTGATAAAATAGTTCTCATATTTTACACCTAATTTGGGGAGGATTCCCCCAAGAATAAATCTCTCTAAATTTTAGTCAAACTAAACTTTGACCAATAAATAAAACCCTAGGATATCCCCAAGTGTAAGTGAAGATGGGAGATATCACCACTCTTGTTATTAATCTCGGATGAACCTTGTTCTCCTCCCATTTTTGTAATTTCAACAATAATTACCTTCAGAGAACTTTGATGGTGGTGATCCAGAAATAGAGAAATAGGGAAGAAGAAGAGAAGGTGTGATCTTTAAGGGAAGAAGATGACCTTTAATAGAGAGGAAAGGGGTTACCGTCGATCCGAATTTGGTTATAATCTCAACCGTTAAAAACTCAAGGTATTCACTTGAGTTGGTTACTAACATAAGATGGTATATTATGGTCATTTTTGGGACATATGACCAGCACATGACGCCCGTCCCCCACACTCCCTAAATCTTTTTGAAAGATTTTATTTTCTTCAAAAAGATTTTAATTAACATTTCAACACAGATTTTATTTTCTTCTTTTGAGTATTTAAAAAAGGCCCTAATTTCAGTATTCACACAAGGCCCTCTAAGTATCTCAGGGACATCCCCGCAAGAGATAATAAGTAAACCTCAAGTTGATTATCATTCAAATAATCAAAGTGAGCAATATATACTAGTGTAATACCCCAAGCCTCGGATGCATGAGGACTTACCTGGTCCATAACCCGAAAGGATGCATGTATCTATTATAATATATTATAAGAGAAGCCTTTGGGTTAACAAAATCCTCTCTCTTAGGTGTGGGTTAAAAAATCTTACATTATAAACATATGGCCCAATCGATTATTTATTATTGGGTTAACAAAACCTTCTCTTAGGTGTGGGTTAAATAAACCTACATTATAAACATATGTCCCAATCTATTAGCCTTTCTCAAATTCTAAAACAACTAATAATTTAATTTACCCCCCTAAAATTATTGGCTATTTGAACTTATCCCCTTCAAAGATTTGACAATAAGCTTACCACCTTGTTTTGACGGCTTCCGTTATGAGACCATATGTTGGTGTACGTGCAACTCACACGATGTATTTTAAGACCAAAGTACCCCTCACACGCGTCACATGCGTTACTCATTTAAGTTTTTTTTAATACCAAAGTACCCTTACACGTGTTATAAGTGGATTGATTAGATCCAACGACTACCAGTACACCAGAAATACGACTGTCACACATCAGTCTTCTTCTTCCCTAATTCTCTGCTACCAGATCTTATGTAAGGTAAGGATTTGGGATTTTTTTATGTCAAAGATTCAGATTTATTCTATTTCGGTGAGAATCCTTGTTTGGTCAGAACTACAAATTTCCAAGGATTTGCATGAAATGTTAATGTTTGAAACCATAATTAATGGAATCAGAAGGTTCTTCAAGCAGTCAATGAAAGGTAATTTTCAAGGTGGAAGCCTTCCCTTTTTTATTCAAACGAAAGTTCCAATTTTTAGAGGAAGAAACTTTTTATCTCCTTGCTAAAATTGAAGGAAGGTGATAAGTTTAACCACTCCACTAACAGAAAGGGGGTAAGTTAAATTTTAGGAGTAAGAATTAAATGTTTCTTATGATGGTTCAAATACACACACCACTTTCTTTCCCTGCGATTTGTACCTACACAATAATGGTTTAAAACCAAAATCACATAGTTTCAACTATGATAATTCATAAACCTTTCAACTGTCAATATCTCAAGTTCTATCTACAAACTAAGAATGTACCTGTCCCTAGTCTTTCATTTTAGTATTTGGCCAAAAAATACTAAACTGTGAAACTTGTTTATGTAGATAGAAAATCAGTAGATAAGAATTACAATCCCTCTTCAATGGTTCAATTTGGAATCATTTTCTCAAGGGTTGTCATCTTTTTCGAAAAATAGGTGAAAACCACCTTCTTCTACAGTCAAAACGAATCAAGCGAGTAGGTCTCCGTGCGGCTGAGTTTTGTTTTCGCAAAAGGATTCTAGGGTTTAGAAAGTACTGCCGGAAGTTGCAGGTTTCCGTCAGTTCCGATTAGAAATAAGACGCATGCCGACCATAATAGCCACACGATATTATGTCTATAGAGAGTCGTTCAATAAAGTGCAAGGGTACGTTTGGTATTAACAAAAAACTTAAATGAGTACTGTTAGGGATTCTAGGTTTTTAAANCTTATGTATCCCTTACAAAATATGTACAGTCTGATTAACCTATGGATTATATAACAGCTACAAACTGTGATAACAAAAATCCCCCAGCAATACCAGTTGATTGATAGAAAAGAGGGGAAAAAAAACCCATCGCACATGTTTATTAATTAGCTCTTCTTCATTTTCTTCTTGTTTTTTTTTTTGGTTTTTGGGGGGTGCAGATCTCGACATGACGAATTAAGATGAAGTGTTTGATAGTGGTAGTTGCTGATACGACGATCAAGTTTCTCTATCTCTTTCCTGTTTTGGGGTTTACTTTTACATCTGGTCCTACAATTAAATTAAGATGTAGCTACCGACCAAAAAAAAAATTTAAATTAAGATGTAGCAAGCTAGGAAAGTAGTAATGTGCTATGGTAGCATATCATGCACTGAAAGTAAAGCCACAAATTATTAATCTATATGAAAGTTATTGAAAGGTGTTAGCTAGGTACTCTATTTTTTAACAATGTCAGCTTCTATATAGTTCAGTAGTTATAGAAAATTTACCTTCTCTAGATCTTTCAATTCTATATTACAAATAATTAATAACTTTATTTTGCATGCTTTAGAGTTTAAAATTAAGAAATGAAAAGGTGAGGTAGACCACTTTGCTGTAAAAGGACAAGACGAAAATTGATGTAGCTAGAGTTTCATCTTCCAACAAAAACCCAAAAAACCTAACGATCTAGTTTAAGAAGATGAATTTGAAGAACTTATTAAGGTTAGAACCTGAAATCGATTTACAAAACTTATTTTCAACTTCCAAAAATAAACCCAAAAAAACCCTAAATGATCTACTTTTAGAAGAAGTTGAAAAAGTTATTAGGGTTTGAATTCAAACCCTAAACAAATCGTTAGATTAACACATAAAATTGAAGAACACTGTACCTGGCATGTAGATCAGATTAATCACTTTCTTCTTTCTCCTTTTTCTAGGTTTCACACTTCAATCTCTCTATTTCTCTTCTTTTCTTTTACTCTGTAAAAAGAAGGAAACATAAAACTTCAGAAATAGTACCAACAGAATCAAAGGAATGAAAAAAAGAAGAAGAAGAAGAACGAATGGAAAGAAAAGAAAGGAGAGGATTTGAGGCTTTCCCTTTGTTTCAGGCTCCAAAAGTCTGCACCTCTTCTTCTCCTAAAACTTCTGACAAAAAAAATGAAGAAAAAAAGATAGAGAAGGAAATAAGTTGAGGGAGATCGTGGGTTTTATTTGGAAGAAGTGGCGGATTTGTTTTGGGAGAAGCCGAGCGCGGTTTTGCCAAAAAAAATAAAAAAATTTTGGCGCCCGATTTTTTTTTTTGAATTTTGACGCATTTCCATAGTTTTAGGTATGTCAAAAAGAGGTTATTCAAAGTCATATGAATTTTGGCACAAATTGACTTTTTTAATGGGTCAAAAAATAATTGACTAATTTCGTTTGTTGATTTTCCCATAACTCAAGTGTCAAAAATATTGAATTCTGGCGTAGTGAAGTGTTGATGCATGTTGAACCAGACTAGCTTTATGATTCAATCTTGTTAATGATCTGGTTGAGAGTGTGTTTGCATGAATTGATTCTTTGTATATATTTGTGCATACATGTTCTTTACTGTGCCTTAAGTAGTTATTTGAATTATCTAAGAATATGCACCTTATCCATTGGTGTTTAAAGCCTGGATAGTTTCACACACCGTACTTCTATTTCTTATCATAGCTCTGATTCACCTTAGCTAGAGTTGATAAATATTGTAGTGTGTGACTTGTCATGTACTTACCTTCCACTATACTTATTTATTGTTTATCTAACTATCTACTTGTTGTTCTTGGCGCAAATACGAAAGCTAGTTAGGTATTTATTATGATGGTCGGTTGGTTTGTATATCTGTTTTCTTGCACGGTGGGTTTATATATGTGTTTTCTTGTACTATCTTCCTTTGTTTCTCCTTGTACCTTTATGTCTCTATCCTTTGTCTATGTGTGACAAAAATGGGAGAATTGTGTGTTCTTGATCCTTCAAGGGGAGTACTATGTGATAGGAGATATATCACATAGGAGGAGAGATTCTTGTGCCACTTATCAAGGGGGAGTGTAAGCTTATTGAGTATCTATATTCATATTTTCCATGGTTCCTTGATGTGCCTTGTGGATATGTGCAGGAAACAAGTTAAAAGACATCTCCTAGAGTTTAAAATCTCTATTTTTTAGGGAGTGTTGTCCTTTACCTTTCATTGGCTCAATAGGTATTGTTCGGAATTGACAAAATAAGACTCCAATGCAAGGGATCTCTCGGGTATGGACTATGGTACTGTGGAGCCGGAATCCAGCACCTCCCAGCGCACTCACACTCTCCACCTCCGAAGAATAGAGAGAATGAACACGTGGGAAACGCGAAATAGGATTCGCCCATGCGGGGGTGAATGAATGTGATAAGGGTATGGAGTCGCCACCTGATTTATGGGAATCAGGACCCAAGATTTTGGAAAATCTCCCTAAAACTAGTTTTCCGAGAAAAACCATGGCGATAGTCCAAATGAAGGTCTGCGGTCAGAGAAATGGATAAGGGGATCAAGGTATGGGTTGGGAAGGTGTTAGGCACCCAACAACCGCCCGTCCGTAAGGACGGCCTCCACTTCGCGAATAAAAGTTTTCAAGGGATAAATGATTAAAACTAAGCAATGCTATATATAAACAACAACTGCACTAAATAAATAAATAAATGAATAAAGAATAAGCCCCCCTAAATCTACGTGTCAGGATAGGTAGTTCTGGGGCGCGAAAAATGCATACATTCATCTGGTCGAATGCAGCAAAAGAAAGCGACATGCGCCATCAGTAGGCCCGTGTGCAAAAAGCAAGGTGACGTGGATGTGCTCTATATCTATGCACGAACACAGGGTGTGATACCTGTAATATGTACACGTACACTCAAGCATGTGAAATGTTGCTGTATACACCATACACAGAAACGATCACGTGCAGTATGCCACGTGCGCCGGAGAGAGAGTCATGTCTCTGAACACGAAACTCAGGCGATTCACACATTATACACGTATGTCGCCAAAACAGAGAAGTCACGTCCTTGAACGCGATTCTCAGAAAAGGGGCGAATATATCCTTAGACATATGCCAAAATGGAATCACGTGTTGTATGCACGTGTCCGAAGAAAACAGGGATCACGTTCAACATAAAACGTGCCCGAGAGGGATCATGCGCGATGGTCGCATGCCCAAAAGAAGAGAAGGGTTCATAGCATCCGTAGATGTGAACCTCAACAGGGATCACGTGATCAGGACACGTGCCCGAAAAGGGATCACGTCTGATATGAGACGTGCCCAGAGAAAAGACAAACTCAAAACACCCTTAGGTGTGAATCTCACAACAGGATCACATCCAACATAGGATATGCCCAAAAGACGAAAGGGTTCATTACATCCATAGATGTGAACCTCAAGAGGGATCACGTGATCAGGACACGTGCCCGGAGAGGGATCACGTTCGATACAGGATGTGCCCAAAGAAGAGACAGACTCATAACACCCTTAGGTGTGAATCTCACGACGGGATCACATCCAATATAGTTAGTGCCCAAGAAAAGGGATCACACCATGCACGTGTGCTCTAATGTCGCACGAGGGTTTTTAAAGATCCCTAATCTGTTTTAGGAAGATCTTGACCCTATATGCATGAAATCCTAAGCTAAATGAGATGAATTTTGAAAAACAATTTCTCTCAAAACTTCAAAACATTTAAAACAAAAAGTGAGAGTAAAATAGGAATTTCAGCTCATGTGAAACCCTAAGTCCTCTCGAAAATAACACGAAACCCTAGGCTAATGCAACTAGGAATGTAAAGCACCAAGCCCTAATCCTAAAGGAAACTAAACTAGAGACCTTAATCTCTATTATTATTTGTTTTTAGGGTTTGGCGACCTATCGAACCCTTATGTTCGATAGGGAGAGACATGGATCCTTAGATCCAAGAGAAGGGATAAGGCTCTTACGGCCTGAAAGATGAAATGGGCTATGTGCCCACAAGAAGGAGTTAGAGCGATGGGTCCAACAAAATGGGTGGGCCTTTGGGCCCGCATCCATAGGACGGGCTTTGAGCCCAAAAGGAAGAGAGTAGGCACTGAAGCCCACGAAAGAGGAGAGATGGGCCCTAAGGCCCAAACTAGGGATAGGCCCATTGGGCCCACCACAAGAGAACGGGCCCGAAAGCCCGAAGGTAGCTTATTTGCAAAGTCTATTTGATTTCAACCTAAAGCTATCAAAGCAATTAAAGCATGAAGAACAAAGCTACTATTTACTCGAAATTAAAAAAACAAGTAAAACGAAGTAACCTGCCTCCGCGCTCACGATGTTAAAGCTTTAAACACAAAACGTAGTGCAAGCACATCAATCATATCAAGCCTCATCATTATGATACCATAAACATGAATTTCAATCATAAGGTGCATGAGATTAAACATATAAGAAAAAAAGAGCCAATTAGGGCCTCACACTTAATTCTTAAACCAAATTCGATGATCCACACCGTCTAATATGTTCAACATGTCAAAAAGCATGAGATTAAAAAGAAGATCAAGGCAAATGCTCACTTTCTAACATTAAGACCTACACTTCTTGCTCTCTTTGGTGAGAGACCAAAACACACTTTCATGGTAAGCAAACATGCACCATCATATTATAGCAAAACACACATCATGGAGATCTCATCCTCAAAGATATGGGCCCAAATCATATATTCATGCATCAATAAAAAGAGAGCAAAAATAGCTTCAATCTTTAAATCTAAGATGAATTTAAACGATCCAAACCGTTCAAATATGCATTAGGCCATAATTCATCTAAAAAGCATAGAGATCAAGGGAAATAGCTTGAAATCATCATCAATCTAAGCTTCATTAGCTCTCTTTTCTTATGAGACAAGAATACAAAAACATGGAGAAAAATCCAAGCACATAATATTATCAATGATGATATGCTCATACATATTATGTACATGAAAATATGATAATATTTACTCTCATATCAAAAAAATAAACATACCATCTTCATGTAAAACCAAAAGAGACCATTTCATCACATATTTCATCCATATCATCCATATATCATAGTTATGGAGCATTCATTATAAAGACATTTAAAGCCAAGATTTCCATCTATTTAGCATGATCCATCACATAAATACATGCATGCAAAAATAACATCTCATATAAAAATTTACATCCATGCATTTTATGCTAAATAACATAACATAAACATCAAATTAGAATTTACACCAATTTATAATCAAAACCATGCATGAATTTCATTTCAACCTTTAAATCCTTCATTACATCATGATTTCATCAACATATACTACATCATCCCATACATCATCATCTACACCATTACATACATCATTCCATACATCACAACATGCATCATCTCATAATTTACATGCTTTAAACACAAAATTCAAGAGATGAGATGAAGAAATTTTACCTAGCAAGTATAGATCCAAGATGCATGCATGAGAGCCCTCCTTTGATTGGAATGGATGGTGGAGATTTCTCCTCTCAAATTAAAATTCCCCTTCTCCTTTAATGAATGAGAATCCAAATCAAAGAAATCACATCCTGGGATTCTTGCCTACACCTTCCTCTCACCAAAAATGGCTAGATGACATTCTAAACCATAAAGAATCTCTCCCAAAAATGGAAAGAAACTCTTCCTCACCCAACCAAAAATGTCACCCTCTCTATTCTTCTTTCTTCCTAAACTAAGCACTCTCAGACAGAAACCTTTTTTTTGAAGAAGAAAGAACCCCAAAAACCAGAGAGAAGAGAGGAAATTCTCTAGCTAATACTAAAGATAGTAAACCCTCCAAAAAAATCCCCCCTCAAAATGTCTAGCCCTAACTATATATAGAAAAACCCTAGGTTCTAGAAGGACACATGTGCCCTTAGGATTGGCTAATCTTAGTGTTCCACCACTTTTTGGACAAGTGTCCAGTGGGTGAATAAAACCCAAAGATTCCTTCTTATGCTCCCAAAATAAGTGGCTAGAAATAACCTATCTCATGTGGATAGATAAGATCTGTGAGGGGGTTTTTTGAAAAACAAGGGCTGACAAATAATTTTAGAAAAAGACAAAATAGGGACTTGTTTGCAAATTTAACTAAAATGGGAGAAAAACGCGTATGGGTCACGTGTGGGTGAACATGACCCACACAAAAAAGTAGGTTGAAAAAGATCAGGGACCAAACCGCACAATCATGTTCAGTCCAAACCGCACATTCAATGTGCGGTTTTGACATTTTTTTATTTATTTTTTAAAAAAAACATTTTTTTTACCAAAAATAACCCAACTGATTTGTGGGCCCCACCACTTGTAATTCTTTTTATTTTACAAACTAAAATCCCACCAAAACAAATCTGATTTGTTTCTTTTAAAACAAAATGCTTTGTTTTTATAAAATGGGCCCACATTTTTTTAAGGATTTGATTCCTTTTTAAAACAAACAAACTAACTAATGTTTATTTATTTTTTAACTAAAACAAAAATGTCCCATGTTTTTACGGACGTGATTTGTTGTATGAAACTGGGTCCCACCACTTTAAGATCCCTTTTTTTAAAAAAAGAAACCAAGATAAAAGCATTTTGGTCAATGGTCCCACCACTTTTTAAGATTATTTTTTTGTTAAAAACATTTTATTTGTAATGGCCAACCAAGGGATGACATGTGGCCCCACCTAATGACCTAGAACCAAAAGGAAACCTAACAGTTCTACACTAGGCCTATTCTTTCCTGAATTTGAGATTCCTTTGATTTTGGTTCGATTCTTAACCCGGCTTTGAACCGAATTTTGGAGGAACGAAGTTATGCCCGCTTGGTCATGTTAAGCCAATTTTGATGAAATTTTGCACGCAAATTGAGGCGCACCCAAAATGGGTAATTTTCACTGGTGTGCGTAAATTTGGCGTCTACAGATATCCCTCCTCGCCAAAGTCCGCTTGCGGACGAATGGCGAGGCCGACGATGCCTGATTTTCGCGCACCAAATGGATGGACAATCATAAAGTCTAATGATCTGGGTCATGAATTCGGCTAACCATTCGTAGTCGTCGGTCTGCTTCCGGGCTAGTTCAACCCTTACAATTGGGGGAAGGTTTGTACGGTACCGCCGACCTTGATCGGACAGTCGCTGGACCTGCATGCTTCTGCCAGCTCTGGTGTGGCGAGAAGTGGTCCACAATTCTTTGGCATTTTACCGGGTTCTACACAGCACATCAGACGCACGTGTACGACCCAGGGGGTTTATTTTTAAAATTCATTTTTTGGAAACTGGACACATGCATCTGACGCACGTGTGCGACCCCGAGGTACATTTTTGAAATTTTTTTGAAAAATGGACACGTGCATTTAGAGAACGTGTTCGACCCACGGGGTTCATTTTTTTGGAAACTGGACACATGCATCTGACGCACGTGTGCGACCCACGGGGTTCATTTTTGAAAATTTTTTTGGAAAATGGACACGTGCATCTAGAGAACGTGTTTGACCCACAGGGTTCATTTTTAAAACTCATTTTTGAAAACTGGACATATGCATCTGACGCACGTGTGCGACCCACGGGGGACATTTTTGAAATTTTTTTAGAAAATGGACACGTGCATTTAGAGAACGTGTTCGACCCACAGGGTTCATTTTTGAAATTCATTTTTTGGAAACTGGACACATGCATCTGACGCACGTGTGCAACCCACGGGGTACATTTTTGAAAT
>MVGT01002801.1:880821-923475 GCA_002174775.1 Macleaya cordata | reverse complement strand
AAAAAAATGGAAGATTTCTGCGACAATCTAATCACAGTTAAAGCTAATGTTTGTGGTATCCATTGGTTCCTCTGTTAAGCATAATTTCAAGATTACAGAAGAAGAAATTGAAGGATTATGTAAAACCCAGGTCAGAGGATGTTGGTGATGATGAATTCAGGTTGCGTACAAGGAATAAATTTCTCAAAATCCTAACTTCTCTACTGAGTTTTTCTTCTCTACTATAAACAAGACCAAGTCAAAATAATTTTTCAATGAACAGCCATTCAAACATATCAACCACCAAACTTGGACATCCATAGGAGTTCAATTATCAATTCCAATAACTAACAAAGCAAAGATCATGATGACCATCTAATTACTGAAAGTAGAAACAGTTTAGTGATCAAAGTTTGAAGTATTGGCATAATAAACTCTATAGGATTACTCCTCCGGCACATACAAAGCCTGCAAACCTCATAACTAGATCACTTAAGAACAATTAATCGGTGGCAATCTATGAGTACAGTTGTTATGAGAAATCTAAATAACTTAGAAATATGTTGAAACCAATACAAGAGACTAAAATTTCTAATCCAACTTCCATCATACCCATAATTAAAAGTTTACAATTTTACAGACTAGTTATATTTCAATTTACAAATTATATTAATCGATAAGTTTTGGTGGTACCATTAAACAACCAGAAATATGTATATATAGGTATGTGTTCATAGTTATATACAAACCAATCATTTTGAATACAATCCCAAGTGATGACCAAACATCAAAGCATATAAATGAGGTCAACTTGTCACACTAATGCTCATCATAGAGTAGCTATTACTTATGTATCCCTTACAAAATATGTACAGTCTGATTACCCAAGGCTCATACATAACCTATGGATTATATAACAGCTACAAACTGTGATAACAAAAATCCCCCATCAATACCAGTTGATTGATAGAAAAGAGGGAAAAAAAAACCCATCGCATATGTTTATTAATTAGCTCTTCTTCATTTTCTTCTTGTTTTTTTTTTGGTTTTTGGAGGTGCAGATCTCGACATGAGGAATTAAGATGAAGTGTTTGATAGTGGTATTTGCTGATACGACGATCAAGTTTCTCTATCTCTTTCCTGTTTTGGGGTTTACTTTTACATCTGGTCCTACAATTAAATTAAGATGTAGCTACCGACCAAAAAAAAAATTTAAATTAAGATGTAGCAAGCTAGGAAAGTAGTAATGTGCTATGGTAGCATATCATGCACTGAAAGTAAAGCCACAAATTATTAATCTATATGAAAGTTATTGAAAGGTGTTAGCTAGGTACTCTATTTTTTAACAATGTCAGCTTCTATATAGTTCAGTAGTTATAGAAAATTTACCTTCTCTAGATCTTTCAATTCTATATTACAAATAATTAATAACTTTATTTTGCATGCTTTAGAGTTTAAAATTAAGAAATGAAAAGGTGAGGTAGACCACTTTGCTGTAAAAGGACAAGACGAAAATTGATGTAGCTAGAGTTTCATCTTCCAACAAAAACCCAAAAAACCTAACGATCTAGTTTAAGAAGATGAATTTGAAGAACTTATTAAGGTTAGAACCTGAAATCGATTTACAAAACTTATTTTCAACTTCCAAAAATAAACCCAAAAAAACCCTAAATGATCTACTTTTAGAAGAAGTTGAAAAAGTTATTAGGGTTTGAATTCAAACCCTAAACAAATCGTTAGATTAACACATAAAATTGAAGAACACTGTACCTGGCATGTAGATCAGATTAATCACTTTCTTCTTTCTCCTTTTTCTAGGTTTCACACTTCAATCTCTCTATTTCTCTTCTTTTCTTTTATTCTGTAAAAAGAAGGAAACATAAAACTTCAGAAATAGTACCAACAGAATCAAAGGAACGAAAAAAAGAAGAAGAAGAAGAACGAATGGAAAGAAAAGAAAGGAGAGGATTTGAGGCTTTCCCTTTGTTTCAGGCTCCAAAAGTCTGCACCTCTTCTTCTCCTAAAACTTCTGACAAAAAAAATGAAGAAAAAAAGATAGAGAAGGAAATAAGTTGAGGGAGATCGTGGGTTTTATTTGGAAGAAGTGGCGGATTTGTTTTGGGAGAAGCCGAGCGCGGTTTTGCCAAAAAAAATAAAAAATTTGGCGCCCGATTTTTTTTTTAGAATTTTGACGCATTTCCATAGTTTTAGGTATGTCAAAAAGAGGTTATTCAAAGTCATATGAATTTTGGCACAAATTGACTGTTTTAATGGGTCAAAAAATAATTGACTAATTTCGTTTGTTGATTTTCCCATAACTCAAGTGTCAAAAAAATTGAATTCTGGCGTAGTGAAACCCTTTTGGTTTGAACCCTTTTTTTAACCAAGATTCTTGGGACTAAAATTGGTGCTTATTTCTAACATGCAAATTATTTCTAAACTAACAACAATCAAAATTAAATCATTAACTTAAATAAAGATTATAGATCAAAATAGATTGATATTTCCTTATTGGTTTCTTGGATTGAATCCAAAACCAATAAAGACTTATCAATTTAGGAGCCTTTTAGGTTTAGATTATTAAATAAAATAAAACTCTAAAATTCTAGGGTTTCTAAAACCCAACGATCCAAGTCTTCCATCTTCCACATCTTCTTCTCCTTTGATCTCCATCAAAAAATAATGAACATTACATCCAACCTATACCCTTGTGTAGGGTGTACATCAAATCTAACATTTAAAAATTAAATAGGCAGGGAAACCAAGAAACCAATTTTTCTTGCCCTTTTACATGCCTCCAAAATTAAATAACTAGATTCAATTACACATTCACATAAATCAATATTAAAATTAATTAATTAATTGATCCATGATCCTACACAATAAAAGATCCTAACAACAGATTAAGCTAGGCTCTGATACCACTGTTAGGGATTCTAGGTTTTTAAAATTTAAACTGGCAGCGGAATTAAAATTAGTTTAAAACTATTTCCTTGAATCCCTTTTAATTCTTAATCGCTGTTAGGAATCTTAAGAAGGTTGGAGGATTATTACCTTTGAAGCGTGATTGAAGAAGACAGTATGTTGAACTTCTCCTCTTCCTGCTACAATCCAACGGAGCGGATCTTCAAAACTGTTTCTCCTTCTTTCTCAAAACCAAATTCTAGTTTCAGTATTAATGGAGGCTAGGGTTTTTAGTATTTTAGAAGTAATTAGAATGGATGGAGAGGGAGAGGAGGGGAGCCACGATTTTTAGAGGGGGTGGTCCTCTAAAAATCGCCCCTCCCTTATATATATAAGGGAGGCCATCCTAACCCTAATTCCAATTCCTAATTAGATCTAATTTGGGTCCCACTAAAACTAGCTAATTAATTTAGTTTCCTAATCCCTTTATAACTCTTATAAAATTAGGAACTAAAATAATAATTACAAGTTGGTCCACCAAGGACTTGTAATTGAACCCTCTAGGTTTAGTGGAATTAATATAAAACCCTCCCACTACTTAATTTATAAACAGTCCCTCCACAGTTTCTGATATTCGTAAAAACCCCTTAGCTTAGTAACATTTACAAGTCAGCACTATGGGGTAATTACTTATTTACCCTTAACCATCAAATGCATTGACATTAATATTTATTCTAATAATCTTCTAAACATTTTAGAAGATCACTGGCCAGTTTAGAATAATATTCCATGCATTGATTTAAGTGAATATCTTTGAAGTGGATTTCATGTTGAATATTATAATCCTACTATGAGATTACAGTCATCCATTTTGCTCAGAATATTGGATCACGTTTTTCGTCGATTGACCTCACTGTTTGCAAAACAAAACAACTGTGACCCACATGCAGGGTATATATATATTCTCAGAATTAAGGACTTTTATCCAAAGTAGTGTAAAAATACTTTAAATGAGCTGATATGAAATATAAAGTATTTTTCGACGATCTAGTTCAATGTATTCCAAATACATCAATATACAAGTCTAGAAGTCTCTACTTCTGTGATGGAGATACATCACATCACTTACGTGATCGACTTCAGTATATTATAGTCTTCCAAATAACGTGTAGTTTATTTAGACCATGAACAAAGTGTTTAACTAATGAATCATATCTCTCCTCATATACAACACTTGTATATGAATAATTCATCGAAATTATTAATCTCACCATGCATGTTGAATATGATAAATTAAATTAATGATAAATCATGTAACCATAGATGTCAAACTTGTTGTTTTTAGGGCATAACTCCAAAAAGTACATCATGTTACGCTTGAGTGAGGGGTATTTTAGTCTTAAAATATATCGTGTGAGTCACACATACACCAATTGATGGTCTCACGACGGAAACCGTCAAAACGAGGGGTAAGTTAATTGTCAGATCTTTGAGGGGGGTAAGTTCAAATAGCCAATAATTTTAGGGGGGTAAGTTAAATTAACCCATTTTTTAATTATGTAATAAAAAAATTCAAAATTTTATTTTTGTAAAAGAAGCTCCGTGCCTTGCACGAGATATGTAATTATAGTCCAAATGATTGGGTCCACACAATTTAAATCTAAAGAGAATGGCCGAAACCTCTATAACTAGGAAATTTTAGCCCCAAAATTGCACAAATATATCAAAATAGTCAAAAACTCTAAAACACCCAATTTTGTATGTGCAACAAATTAGGGACATTTTTACCCTATTAAACATAAAATGAGCCATCTTCAATCAACGTTTTTTAGGAAAACAAATCCATTCACTCTAAATTTCTGCTAAGTACGAACAACATTCCATTAAATATTCCCAAATTAAATTTTGTAACGCTATTTTGAGACTTGAGGAACAAGATCTTTATGCAACAATGAAGAAAAGAGGGAAGAGGAAGAAGTGCCTTGTAGAAGTGATTTTGATTATTTCTTGAAGTTAATTTGAAGACCTTGAGATTTTAGAAATTTGATTGAAGAATTTGGTAAAAATGTGAGGATGACGGACTAGAGAGAGAAAGGGACAAATATGTTGCAAGTTCACCTTCACTTCCTCTTTGAGATTTTCACTCCGTCTCTCTTTTTCTCTCTAAATCTCTTCTACTTCAATTAATAAAAAAAGGCAGAAGGATGGTTTGGATCTTTATTGGATCGAAAGGATCATCATAAATAGGACCACTCGAGTCGGATCCTCACTGTAGAATCCCAAAATAAACTAGCCACCAATCTAACTACCACTTAGAGAAATCCGCTGACAATTAACTATTGATAAAATACTAATTGTAGTAAGAAGAAAAGAAGAGAATGAGAAATAACAAAAAGAGAAGAAGAGGTAGACAGGTGCGCTTCGCGCGTGACAAACTCATTTTGTCTCCTCACATGCATACGTGTGAGTTGGCAAATTATGCGACGCTTTATTATTAAAAAGAAAATTTGCGTGTGTTCCAACCTGAAGATAAATCCTAAACTAATTTGACATGAACGATGAGGAGATCATTTGCATAAAAAATTAACCCTTGGATCGTATTTGAGAGAGTCCTAGAGTTGGTGTAAGTGCAGTGTAAACCAAATATAAATAAAAATGGATATTATGTGGGTCGACTGATATCGATATATAGTCTGATGTGATCTAGACGTCAAGGTGATCATCATAAAAAAAAAATCATTACTTGGATTTTTAAAAAAATAAATTATCTTTTAATTTTGTAACTAAAATTTGAGACATTTAAAAAATAAACTATAGTTAATGAAAGTTTTGATTTGGATCTGTATATAGATGAGTAGATAGGGTTCGGAAAAAATCAATTTAGATCATCATCAGATGGCCACAAATGTCGTTGTAACCGGAGTGTTAATTTTGTTTTAAAAAAAGGGAGGCCAGGGCTACCATTGAAAGTCACTGTAGCATGCCCTTCTCCCTTTAAAAGTAGTAAAGATTGGAATTTTAGTTGGGTTGGAAGACTATGACCCAATCTATTATCTATACTATATTACTATAGCTGAAGCGTCTGATGTGACGGCCTTTGATATCTACGTGGCACTCTATTCTTTTAGAGTGCCACATCATAACCAGTACTCCATGTCACTAAATTAGTAATTACAACATCAAACAATAATTATTAGCTAAAAAAGTTACGAGTTATAGATAATTTATAGTGCTAAAATTAATGTCTCTCTCCTTCTCTAAAATGTCGTTATTACAATAATAGCACCAATTAAAACTCAAGAATTACAGCGTCAAATAGGTAAGTTATTATGACTACAAATTATATAGTTCCTTATATAAACACCTAACCTATAACGCATATAATTACCACGTAATGACTACATCAATTTACCCTCAATTGCCTTAATCAGTGGAATATATTAATTACCTCAAATAGGTAACATATATTTTTCATTATTAATTTTTAATGATCATGAAATTGGTAATAGTTATTAACAAGAGCTTATATGTCATAACTAATAGCAATATAAGAACTGATTTACAAATATGAAATATGGCTCCATCGCCTAAGACATAACTCGGAAAGCTCCGCCACCATCGTCTGCGAGTTCTTCGGCATCTTACCCATCAAATTTCTATTGTTTTTAGTTTTAGTTTTTTTTTCTCTTCGTTTTTTATTGTAATAGTGTTGCTAATATCTCCATTGTACTAATTTTGAGTTTTATCATGAATCTTTCGGACCTTAAGTTCAAGACAAGTCAAAGGTGTAAAGTCATTCATCACCACCGCTTAGTTGTTTTAGGTACTCCCCCAATTAATCAGTCTTCCTCTTTATTTGTTCATATATTGTTGTTCATTGTTTTGAGGATAAAAGTTTTCCTACATTGTTCTTTCTCATCTATTAATTTTTTAAATTATTTGCTCTATTTGTATTTTTTATAGGTGTATTTAAGTGTTAGTCTTCATAGATAAAGAAATAATAGTTCCACGTATCTAGATTGTGAGCGATCCTAAACTGATTGCAGTGTCCCAGAAATGGTGAAATTGCATTCTTTTGGTACCAAGGATACACTGGGTTATATCAATAATTTTTTTTTAATTTTTAAAAGCAAAGAAACTTGTTTCTTTGAACAAATACGAAGAATAGAATGGTTAACAGTATGTTACTAACTATATGATATTTTTTTTGGCAAGTGGATTAATTCTATTCACTTTTGTACATTTTTGTGTTGGAAAGAATGACAATTTGAAAGAATGCATGTGCAGTAAGATTCAACATATTGTTGATGTTAACAAAGAATAAAAA
The DNA here is from genome assembly GCA_002174775.1 of Macleaya cordata. Classification (NCBI taxonomy): domain Eukaryota; kingdom Viridiplantae; phylum Streptophyta; class Magnoliopsida; order Ranunculales; family Papaveraceae; genus Macleaya; species Macleaya cordata. The sequence continues at coordinate 916,265 of MVGT01002801.1, read as the reverse complement.
ATTATTGTAATATTTTTACCAATAAAAAAAAAATTTGTAATCTTTCTTACTACTTAAAAATTTTTATTATAAATTGATGAACAAAATATGTTCTAACAGGTGGCATTGTTTTGAGACATCTTTATGTATAATTTGGTTTCATTTAAATAATTGATTTTTTTTTGGTTCAATGTAAATAAAAGTAAATTTGATGTTTTCATCTATAGTTTTTTATTCAACTATTTTAATAAAAACTCTATCTCAAGATTGAGTATTTCTAATTCCTATAACTTTTCGATTTTTTATTAAAAAAATTAATGATTTTTAAAATATTTTTCTAACAAAACAGACAAATTAAAGTCTTTTTATTTTTCTAAAAAGTTAGAATGCTATTTTATTTATTCTCTCCCTATGATTATTATTTTTTAATTCATACCGTACCATTAATAGTTAAAAAATTAATTACTATATTATATTAACATCAATTTTCTTTCCTAAACACACATACGGTATTCCTTTCTCTGTCTAAATACACATAATTAAAGCATGCAATTCCAATAAAAACCCCAATTCAAGTTTGTAATATTCCATTTTCCTTTCAATAATCATCGTAATGCCTGCTAATAATTCTATATTTATTTTGCAACGTTTCATTATCTCTCAAGTTTTCTATTTTATATATATTTTTACTAAGTGGTTTGGATTTGGAAGCAACTCCTAAAGTAGGATGTCCTCTAACAGTTTTTGTTATCTCTCTCCATTTTTCGTTTCTCTCTCTCTCCATTTTTTTCTTTATTTTGTAATACTTTTCTTTCGTGATTTTGAAGAGAAATTTAGTGAAAACACAGATTGAAAAGTATAAAGAGATATTAGATTACATGTGTAAAAGATGCTGCAAGGTTTGATTCTCATTATCCAGAAATAGCTCCATGTACTACCACCAGAACGACTTTTTCATCTGTAAAAGGAACAGCTACTCATTTCTCCTATCTCATGTCCAATAATATAGTACGGTAGCACCAATACGCTATTGGCATTTATTTTGTTGATACTCAAGATTTCATTGTGTGAACAATTCGATTAAAAAAACAATAAACAAAATTCAAAAAAACAATTTATCGATATTGGGGAACTTCTTTTAATTATTTCTTATAGGATTGATTCGCCCATCGTTTTTTTTTCTTTATGGCCCTGCTTGATACACCGTAAATATTCGTAAATGCAAAAATTTACTGTTTATCATATGTTTGTATTTGCAGGGCCTATATGTTATTGATTCTCTCTATCTTTGTTTATTATTGAATAAGTTACTTTTTGATATATAATAGGCATGATATCAAACTTTGCAGTGTAATGTCTTTTTCATATCAATAAAATTTAAGCCTTTCCTCTAAAAAAAAAAAGGTTATTTTTTTATATATATTTTTCTTTTCTTCTCTTAGAGTACCCAACTAATTCCCCAGAATAAGGGGAACTTCAAATCCACACTATCTGGAAAATTCTTATTATTGGAGCGGCATCAAGGGGAGTTGAACTCACGACCTCCAAGTTGTGAGGTAAGCGCTTAACCATTAAACCAAACCCCTTGAGGTTACGCACTTACGATTGATTCTGAGGCCTATGATAGCACCAAATGAATTACAAGTAATTTATTATTAATTAGAAAATAATAGTTATAATTTACAGTCTACTAATTAAGAGTATTATTAACACTACAGTAAGCTGCAACACAGGGTGGATGTGCAAGCTCTGGAAAGGGCACAATCTACGAGGAATCTCAAAACTTACACAACCACCATCCATTCAGCTTGATGTACATACATAAAGCAAATATAGAGATGATCCAAGGGCAGATTTTTATAAAGATGTTTTTTTCGTCATAAAGATCATCCTAAAAAAATAACCCGTTGTAAAACTTTTAATCTCATATCAAAAGTTGGTATATGATAAATTATTAATTACAATTTAAATAGTAAGATAATTTTATCTAAAGAAATTTGTTCAATTTAGAGAAACAAATCTAATACATGTCTTACGAATTTAATTGCATTATAAAAAAAAGAGTAAAATTATTTCAAAAGAAATAATTTTATACAAAAATGCCTGTGCTTTGCACGGGATATAATACTAGTAATATACGATAGGAGAAGCCTTTTGTAATACCCTTTTAATTTAATTTACTAATGTTAGGGGGCACCCACTTTTGTTAAGGGCACCCTGACAGAGTTTTAGTAAGTTTGGGTTTAAAATAGCTAAAAATACAAACTCTAAACCCAAAATCACTCTTATTCTGATCGACCAAGAGAGAAAGAGAGAGAGAAAGAGCCGACTTAAGTTAAAGAACCCAGGGTTTTGAGAAGGAGAGATCGAGTGCGTGAGAAAGAGAAGGGAGCAGACTCGTGTTGCAGAGTTCTTCTTCTTCTTCCTTGCGTTGCAGAGTCGATTTCGATTTAAGGCAAGTAGTAAATTTTGTGTTATAATTTTGAGTTTGAAACTCTATTAGATACATAGTTGATGATAGAAAAGAAAGAGAATTAACAAAAAAATGAAGAAAAAATAGAATATAATTGCATTCAAGAAATGAAATGATAGGTTAAAAAAGGAGGATTTTGACGGATAGAATCAGTCACTGACGATATGACGGACTTAAACTGTCATTTTCTTAAACAGATCTCACCACACCAAAAATGCCAAATAGCAACGGCTTTGAGCCGTTGCTAATGGACTTAGCAACGACCAATAGCCGTGCTAAAAATAGGCGTTGTTAAAATTTAGCAACGGCTCAAGGCCGTGGGTAACTGTCTTAGCAACGGGCATTTTCGCACGCCAAGCAACTGTCCAATCCCACGGTTCGCAACGGTTCATTCAACGCTAGCAACGGCTTCAAGCCGTTGCGAAATTCAACGCTAGCAACGGCTTGACGCCGTTGCCAATTTCAGATTAGTAACGGCTTTAAGCCGTTACTAGTTTGGCGTTCTGCTTAAAGTTGCAACTCCAATAGCCACGGCTTTAAGCCGTTGCTAATGTTTTTAAAAAAAAACAATTATTTGTGATTTATGACCCACCTGCAGAAAACCAATAATTGATTCCAAAAAAATCACAAACCAATTAATGAGTAAAAACTAATATCCAGATCACAAACCAAAGTACCATTGTTTTTTCTCATAACAATAATAATAAAGAATCAAGCTAATAAATGATTGAAGCACACTCTGGCGACCCAGGAATATACAAGAACGGACGTTTGGCTTTCGATTCTTCACCCTGTTTCTTGTAAAGGGTCATCGCTCTCTGCAAATATAGAATTATAAGTCAGCAATTTTATGGTGCAGCTTTACATCAACACAGAACTCAAAAGCCTTGCAAGAAAATAGAATTTAGCAGTAGCTAGATAGATATGTGTTTCTAAAATTTTAGTAGACAACACAATTATCACCTATAAAATTGATATACAACTATTGGACTTGAAACAGACCATGTTAGATTCTAGGCCATCCAAGTCCAGATTAGCTGAAAATTTTCTCATCACTGTCCTTAATTTCCACATATATATGTCAAACTGCTATGCAAGGGTTTAGACTGAAAGGCAACCTTAGATACTTCATGAGATCTCCAAGTAACAAAGTTGACTCACATATTCAATATATAAATCCATAAGCAAACAAACTACCCAAGACTGCTAACTTTTCACTAGGGTGATTAAGATTTTTAATGTAGTTCTCATATCTAAATTTCAACTTAAGGTGTAGAGAATTGAGTAGGTTTTCTAGAAAATATGAATCAGATTTTCAAGTTCTATCAGTAGGATTACCACAATATATGCAATTTACCCACATCTGAATCAAAATCAGTCTAGTAGCTTCAAATGCAACAGCAGCAAGTTGTAAAATAACCCCCGACCCATATGAAATTAAATACTTGTGACCCACATGTAATAATCATAAATTCGTTCTTGAACTTGAAATTCCCATCTCTGTAACCATGATCAAAACATGTATTAATTAAACTACACATACCCAAATAGGAATTGAATCAAAATAATGAAAACTAAGCCCTGGCTTTTTTAATCTTTTTCTATCCAAAATTCTGCTACTCTTAATGAAGCTGCTTCCTCGAAAAACCTCAATTTTATTATCTCCAAAAATCACACAAGTAGAGATGGAAGATTGCAGTTCTAAACAGTTACTACGCTTAATGAAAGCTTACCACTCTTTGTAGGGGCGAAGGCCTGATACATATCCACAATGCATTTGTGTACCTCGCATCAATACAAGAGGTTAATCTTATTTCCATTAGTTAACTACATATATAACAAAAATATACAGCTTAAAGAATAAATAAATAATACTTACCAGGAGTTGATATACCCCCGGCTGGCTATCTGTTTCGATTAATAGTATGACCTCCATATATACCCTGCATTAAAAAAGAAGCAACATAGAAAAAAATACAAATTCTAACCAAAAAGTGATACTATTCATTAATAAACTGAAGCTCCAAAGTGTTGACATTCACAATAGTTCTAACACATATCCACAAAATGTTTAACAAAAAAGTGAGAAGTGGTAACAGCTGCACAAAAGTTCAAACACATCCACAAAAGGGTCAACATAACCACAAAAGTATCAAATATGAACGACAAAAAAGAGAGAACGCCCCATCCATCTAGCTATATTGAATAGCAAACTTAGGGTGGACCACAATTCCACCAATTCCAACTTCCTTGAAGTTTTCTGCAAAGGGATGGTTTTCTTTTGCAGTCTTTTCGCCTGGCAGGAGGATATCATCCAACAACGCCTTCTCCTGTGTGGCTAGTACGGGGCGTCCATGGGCTACTCTAGCAGTTGAATCCTTGCATACTACACCAGTAGTAATGATCTCGTTATCAATGTTCAGGAGCACACATGTAACATCACAGGGAGATTCTGATTGAGGTGTACTACTCCCCATTTCATTGGAGGCAAAGATTGGTGAACGATGTCTACGTTGGGTCCCCTTCATCTCATCAATAAATGAATCAAAGCGCCCAACCAGCATACTCAACGTACCCTCCATTGAGTCCATCCTAACTTTCCACTCTCTAGTCTCAGATTGAGCAGAAGTTAATAAGGTATGTGCAGGAGCAGAAGCCTTAACTTGTGTACGGGAAACCTTGGTCCCAATACTACGAGTGCGCCCCTTTGAATCCTTACCAAACACTTGGGATAAGATATCATCGTCTAATGCCAGATCCGCTTCATCAGTTTCACTAATAGTTTCTTTCAATTTCATAATCTTCTCCTGTAACGTTATAGAGAACAATCAATTCAAGTTAAAAAAAAGGATAATAATACATAAGAAGGCTGACACTACTAATAATAGTATGTGACTCACATAGTAGGGAGCAGCGCTCTCTAAGATACTACCATTATCTTTGGTGTGAGCTTTAATCCATACGTCGCCACGTGTGAAGTTTTTATCGGGATTAGCTTTAATCTACAATATATACAGGTTTCATTAAGTTTCAGCATGTCCATAACATAAGTTGTCAAAATAGCGTACGTACCATTTCAGACTCTACCACAGCATGACTTGTACGTCCAGTGGAATGACTGTAGGTGTAATTTGATCTATTTTCTTTGCCCCGTTTCCTTCTCTTCACAGCCTCATCAGTTCCTTCAATTTCAATAAATTTTTCCCAATCCTCATAGCTAATACTTAGGGGAGGATTTCTCTTCCTCTCATCATCGGTATGGTACTTGTCATAATGTTTTGTCCTCAAGGTACTCTTGTATCTCCTAAATTGGTCTGCCATTTTGTCCATCAAATGATCTTTGGTAATTGATGGTAATTCATAATCTTTCTGCAAAGATTCTTAAAGTTAGTTGCTAACAAAAACTTTTAAAAGTAAGGACATATGCATTAGAGTAAACAGGAAGTGGAAATAAGCATATTGTTTCTTACCAACAAGTTATTCCAAACATCCTCCTTAAATTTTAAGGGGATTTTATCCCAACTTATATAGGAAATTGGCACATGAGTTCGAACCAATGCTCCCATCCGGCTGCTGATTTGTCCCGCATTTTTTGAAATGAGAAGACCATATGGGTTTACCTCCACCTTTTCTGCTTGCTTGGAAGACGACCCAGCAACTGATTGGTTTGAACCTTCACCTACTTCTAACATTGTAGCCTACAAATGACAAAAACAAGTTTAGTCTATGATATGTGGCACAATCTTATATAATTAAATTTAAATAATATTTAAATAATAATCTACTAAGATGATGTAAAAAAAAAGTCGTGAAGCAATACAAGATTTGGTGCAAATTAGATTAGCTATGGTTTTTCCTTCACCACTAAGGTCACAAAAAGTATTCTCTCACATTTCTGAAATTAAGTAATAATATTAACTTTAACAAAACCACTAACAGCTATTTAAAAACAAAACTACAAATAATAATCAACAAGAATTAAAAGAAAACCCCCCACATAGATGAATCTAATGTTAACATACAATTCACATCTAGAAACCTCCACATAGAGGAGTTTAATGTTAAAATATGCATTTTGTAAGGTCTTCTAATTTTTTATTGTCTTCAAAAGCAGATTGATAGGTAGTAGGGAACTCAGTATCATCCACACTTGTAGTCAATCGTTTCGGCGTATGCAATACCACAGACCATCCGTTGTTCATAGGATCCTTTGAGTAGAACACTTGGCTTGCTTCTGATGCAAGGATAAATGGCTCGTCGTCTACTCCGTCTTTGCTCTTTAATTTTCCCAAATTAACCATAATCAAATTTGAATCGGGATCAATTTTGCAACCATTGACCTTATCCTCGACCCTCACCCAATCACAATAAAAAACTGTTTGTTTGAAATCTAAGTAATCCAACTCAATTATTTGTTGAATGACTCCATAATACGTTGTGATTGCTTCCTTGTAATTTTTATCCTTTCCACTCGCCCTAAATTTTGTAATTGCCCTCATGGACACACCACTATCTTGTGTTACCAAGCGCTCCTCATAACTGCTCGGAGAGAATACAAACCCATTCACTTGGTACTTCATATAGGAACGCGCCTTGAAGTTCGGTCCATTCACTAGTCGCCAAAGCGTTGAATCAACATTATTGGCCTTTACCAACTGTAAACGAACACAATTAATCAATCGTATAACCAAAACTACAAATCTATCTAAGAAATAGTAAAGAAAATACTCAGAATGAGATAAAACCTCATCACGTAACCATAAGATAAAACTCTCAACGGCTTTCAAAGTTGTAACCCCCTTTCGACCTTGTGATTTAGTACTTTTAACATAAGAGTCATACTTCCTACAAAAATTATAACATTAATCAATACGTGCATTAGAGAAGTAATCTACAATAGTTATTTAAAAAACTTTCATGAACTTACTTTCGCCATTCGTCCAATCCATCATACTTATTTAAGACCCATCTACACACTTGTGTATATTGTACTTGGGTTAATGTAACATCTTTGCCATTATCTAGAGGTGCCTCATCAGCAAACTCATCATCTGCATCTAAGAAGGCTTCTCGGGTATGTTTATGAGTGCCATCACCATCGTCTGGCATGTACTCCATGCAATAAAGACTAGCTTCTTGTAAGATATATCCCTCCGCAATGCACCCTTCAATGTACCTTTTATTGCGCACATACCCTTTGTATGTTTTCATCAACCTAAGAAGGTGATCAATTATAAATAACTAAATAGCTCATAATATCATACAATGAGGCATACAATCGAGATTAGTAGTTTACCGTTCAAAAGGATACATCCACCTATATCTGACCGGACCGCAAGTCAACGCTTCATCAGCTAAATGAACCATGAGGTGAATACTAATATCAAAAAATGCAGGTGGGAAATGTTTTTCCAAAACACACATTGCTTCTACCAAACTGGCTTTTGCTTTTACAAGATACTCCCTATTAATCACCTTTGAGCACAAAATGTTGAAGAATAAGCTTATCCGATGTATAGCATTTCGCAAATCTTTATGTTGCGGATAAGCATGTTGAAGCAGCAGTGGAAGTAAATGCTGCATGACCACGTGGTAATCATGTGACTTGAAATTTCTTAATTCAAGAGGATTAAGGTTGATATTGTTGCGCAAGTTAGATGAAAAGTTGGTGGGAACCTTCAAGTTTCTCAAAACGGTGCAGAACCTAATTTTTTCTTCTTTGCTCAGAGAGAAAGTTGACTTTGGTGTGGTTGTTTTGCCAGTTTCAAGATCTTCTCTCAACCATAACTTTTGTTTTATACCCATGGCCTTTAAATCCTTGCGTGAATTTATACCATCTTTTGACTTTTCTTTATGGCCCATGATTGTGTTTATGAGATGCTCAGTGACATTTTTCTCAACATGCATGACATCCACATTATGTCGGATGATGTTTGCCTTCCAATAAGCAAATCATAAAGGATGGACCTTCTATGCCATGCAGTTGTACTAGCATGTGGTACCTCATTTGTGTTAGCATCATCATCATCATCTTCATCTATCCTTTTACGTTTTCGACCAACTGTTGCCGGCACTTTGCCTTTACCATATTTTATCTTGATATGTGATACCTTCTCTTCAACCTGTAAACCAGTCAATGGCCACAGAGCTTGACCATGTTCCACTTTGTTATTGAAGTTTGTCTTATCTTCCCGAAACTTGTGTTTCGAGGGAAGAAATCTTCGATGTCCCATATAACAAATCTTCCTACTGTGTGGAAGATAAATAGAGCAAGTGCCCTCACCGCAAACATGACATGCAAAATAACCGTGAGTTACGCATCCTGATAAAGTTCCAAGAGCAGGATAATCATGAATTGCCCAAAACACCCTTGCTCTCATACTGAAATCAGATTTATTAAATGAATCATATGCTGGGAGTACTTGCCATAATTCTTTTAACTCATCTACCAATGGTTGTAGATAAACATCAATTTCCTTACCCGGTGCCTTTGGCCCAGATATCAATAATGACAACATTGAGAACTCCCTCTTCATGCACATAGAAGGGGGAAGATTATAAGGAACCACAATTACCGGCCAACAACTGTAACTGTTACTAAGAGAGCCATATGGATTAAAACCATAGGTTGCTATCCCAAGTGTAACGTTGCGTGATTCACTTGCAAATTCGGGTGAAAATAAATCTGATGTTTGCCAAGCCGAAGTATCACGTGGATGACGCATTACATTTGGATTGGACTTCGCTCGCGCGTACCAAGTCATTGCATATGCTATCCATGGTATACTGTATAGTCTCCTTAGCCTTAGAATTAGAGGAAAGTGTCTCAGCGTCTTCTGAGGTACTTTGGTAGCTCATTTCTCATCGTTGAATGTTGTCTTATATCGAGGTTCATTGCAAATTGGACAACTGACCCTATTTTCATGATCCTTCCAGTACAAAATGCAATCATTTATGCATGCATCATAGACTATATAATCCATCCCTACTTCTTTAATCATCTTCTTCATGTCAGGGTACTTTGTTGGCAACGTGTTTCCTTCAGGGAGTAACTCCTTTAGTAAATCAAGGAGTGCGGTGACACCATTGTCTGAAAAACCATATTGTGTCTTTAAGTTATTCAGTTTCACAATAGCATACAATGTTGTCTTTCCTTTTGGACATGAAGGGTACAAAGGCTCTCTTGCACTAGCATGTAGAGATTTATACTTCTTACCTCCAGGGGTTTGAGAATCAAAGTTAACCTTAGAATGTTCCCCATCATTGTCTCTTGTGATAGGATCAGCCAAAGGATCGATGGCTTCACAATGGTGAAATCTGCAAGCATCATCGACTAGTTGTTCCATCCTAGGATGATTGGGCTCGTCAATATTGTTAATGGTCCCACTTCTAGCTGGTTGTTGTTTTCCCTTCTCCGATAACGTTTCTCCATGAAAACACCACTCGGTATACGATTGATCAATACCCGAAGAATATAGATGATATCGAATGTTGACGAGCGAAATCTGCCCCTTCCCATTCCGGCAAATCTTACAAGGGCACGAAAAGCGTGTTTTTGTACCGCCATTTTCCACAACAAAGTTTATAAATTTATCGACCCCTTCCAAATATCGAGCACTTCTTTGATTCGATTCTTTCATCCACTCTTTATCAATTTCAAACGGCATTATACTAATAGACCACAAAGCCCCTAAAATATTTACTTTGTTAGTTACGAACATATATAATACATCCAACTTTTCATATGCAAAGCAAAATATTATATAGTAAAGACTAAGAGGGTGTTTGGCAACCATAAGTCAAAATGCCTATGCTTCTTGTAGAAGCACATAAATTCTATAAATCAGCAAAAGAAACAAAACACATTTGATCTTAATCATGAAAATTAAGCAAAGCAAAATACCTCAAATTTTAATGTTTCTGAAGAGAATATCGATGAACAAACTAATTAAATCGACCTATAACCCAAATATATATATAAAAAATCTAAAGGTATGTCAATATCTTTTATAGGTTAATCAAAAGATTATGCTTTTTAACAAAGATATCTTGCCAAAAATCTGAAACCGAATAAAATTATGATAAAAAAAACTTCTGCAGCCATGATTCGCATCTTATTTTACTTTAAATACTAATATGAAACCATACTTACATCTTTTAATCATTATTATACCATATTATCAAGACAGGGCAGTTATTCCCATGCCAATTCCATAAGTTGCGCACCCGTGCAACTCTACAAACATAAAGGAGCAAGCACCTTTTTTTTGGAAAGAGATGCTTTAGATGACACCATACAAATCTTTGTTATACAATAACAGCAATGAACCCAACACAACTCCTCTTTTTTCATTTCAAAAATGTCTAAATTAACAAAACTCAATGTTTGAAGACAAGTAAAATAAATAAAAATTATAAAATATAAATCATATCAGCAAAAAAAAATATATAGATGATTACATTCTTTTTATTTCCTAGTGACTTACAAGCATGTCTATCCTCAATGAGGTTAAACATTGATCCCCTAAAACCCGACGAACTAGAATCTCCAAAAATACCTAGTAAAAAAAATTACAGAAAAAAAAAGAAAGAAAAAGGAAATGGATGCAAACAAAACCTACATGAGTAGTGTAGCACAAAAAACAATAGCAAGATAATTGCACTCAAGTAAATTAATTATTCCAATAGAAGAGGAGCAAGCTTAAATATATATGGGAGGACCCTAGATCCTTACCTATGATATAAATGCCAATACAAATTAGATTATTGAGCCCTACAAAGTAAGAAAGCTGAAACCAAACCTAACAATCTCAAGTCTAATAGCCTAATTAACAATGAGAAGTAATAGATCATTTTGATTGGATTAACTTTAATTTTCTCCCTAAATTACCATTGATATATATATACACGTTTAACCCCTAGCATAGGTAAGTAGGTTCAAAATGGAAAACCACTAGGGTGTTAAACTCTGAAATTACCATGGTTCAGTTTCTCTTCAGACATATAAAAGAGACAACACACAACAAACAAGACAATTGGATTAAAAAAGAAAAAAAAATTAGAAAGACCCAGATAACAATGAAATTGAAAAGGTAAATGAATATTTAAAAATAAAAAAATAGGGTTTATACTATTACAAAACATATGCCTTGAAAAACCTCCACTCCTGCAGGTAATTACTAGGAGATGTTTACTAGTTCTTGAGACCCATTCCATGTTCCGACTGCAACCAAATAAAATATTCCCAAAATTAAAAGTCGTTTCCTTTAGAATAAAAGGGGAGAAACTCATATTCGATCATCTCTAGGGACCTAGGGTTTGGGGTTTTGTTCCTGTAATGCTAACATCATGATTCTTTCAAGTTCATTTGCAGTTTTTAGATGTAATCAGGTGTGTTCTTCAGAACCAAAAAAAGAGCATCTCAGATAGTGAAAAGAAAGCAAGACTTCTGCTCTACTCATTCAATTTTTCTGCTACCGTGAGAGCCTTAATGCATGCTCTAGTGCGCCAGTTTAGGTGTTGGATATTAGATTTTAGGCAACACAACTCCTCTTTTTTCATTTCGAAAAAGTCTAAATTAACAAAACAAAACAAGTAAAATAAATAAAACTTATGAAATATAAATCATATTAGCCAAATTAAAAGAGGAGATTACCCTATCGCTGATGGCAGAGACCAGAAAGAATAAAGAGATTACACTGTCGCTGATGGCGAACTCCTATTGCAGCTGATGGTGAACTCCAACGGCAGCTAACGGCGGCGAACTCCAACAGCAACTAACGGCGGCCAAATGAAAAAGAGGGAAAAGGAAAAATAGGTTTTGTGGGTTTCGTTGCTACCCCTGTCGCTGGTGGGCCCTGCAATTTTTTTTTTCTCTAATAACCCTAAGGTTAGCAACGGCTAATTACCATGGTAAGCTTTGAAACGCCTAATAGCCGTTGCTATTTGACCCAATGACTGTGGCAGAATCTTGCAACGGCTAAAAGCCGTGGTAATTATGGGGCGTTGCGATTTTGCAAATCTGGTGTAGTGAGACTATTAATGGTCAAAATCTATCATTTAATTTTTTGACTACATGTTTTTTGATAGACCGTTCGACGGTTGAAAACTGTCAATTACTATGATTTTCGACGGTTTTTGCATGTCGAAAAATGCCATTTCTGGCGTTGTGCCTTTATAATTGAATGCATGAAAATTCAGTTTGATATTAGTTATATATTAACACCATGAATGAATGTATGCAATCTAGGATCGTATATTGAGGGTATGCTTTTCGGAGGTTTAAATACAAGATAACTATGTATATATGATACATATAGGTTACTCTAATGTTAGAAGGGATGAAATTTTAGTAATCGCGGAGTTTCCAAAGTTAGCAAACTCGAAAACTCTAATGTTGAGGGTATGCTTTTCGAAGGTATCGATACTGGCTTGAATCTGTTCGACAGATGGTGCCAGTATTGATACAGGCTCGGGGAGTATCGATACCCACTATGGCTGGTATCGATACCAACAGCACCTGGAGTTCTAGGTAAGGCAAGTATCGATACCAACCATGTTGGTATCTGTACTAGTGCCAGTATCGATACCAATAGGGTTAGTATCGATACTAGAGAGTTGTAAACAGGAAATCATGTATTTTTAACATATCGTGATAGTGATAAGAACATGATTAAGTATTGTTACGATGGTTAACATGTATACTTATGAAGTTATGAATCCATGCGCATCTAATGCATACTTAGACTTGTAATAACTATTCCCATGATGATGGATACTTGTGGACACATAGAACATGCAAATGAAACCTCTGTAAGCTTAATGTGTGCTTAAACAACTTATTTTGCTTGTGTGCAAACATAGTTTAGGTCCTATATAGGTCTGGTCCTCTCTAAGCGAGGTCTACGGAATCGCCAAGTGAGGTCTACGGAATCACTTGACACGTAAGTAACACCGACATGGTTACCAGTATTCGGAGGACAGATTTTGAGGCAGTTCATCATATTCACATGGTGCACAGCTAGTGTCTCGAATGAACTACAGGGACGGGTGAAACATGGATAGTAACTAGAGAGCACCACTTGTTGCGATAACTTAATCTTAACTGAAGATCATAAAACACAACAACCGTGAAATCTGTTAATCGTTTATCTTGTTATGCATATTTACCTTATCTCAAGACATATCTTATTTTTATGTTGATACACTTACCCTTGTGAAGCATATGGTGAATCTAAACCAAGGGAACTAGTGAATTTGCTGGCTAGGTTTTGACCTAGCATCATTAATCTTTTCAGGTCTAGGTCAGCAGGCGAATAATCAGTAGCGGTGATGTTCGTAGTTGGGGAATAAGTCTTCGGAGTTTTCTAGATTTTCGTGAAGACATTAATTATTCTTTTAATCAGGTTTAGTTGAGTTTGGACATATGTTTGGTCCACTATTCTTTGAGAATATTTCGTTCATTCATTTGTTCATATGACAGTTTATCTTTAAGTTAATAAAATTTATATTCAGCTTTATTTTACTTGTGTTTTGAATATGAGTGAAAGCTTCCTGTTAGCTTGGTGTAACGCGTATACCCTAGAGCTACAGGTTGTTAACGATTCCGCCGGAATGCCTAGTTCTCATTAAGTAAGGGCTGCAGACCTGAAATGTGAGGGCAGGGTATTACACCTTTCTTTACCACTTGTCTCTCTTACAAGCATTCTTCTTAAATTATATTATGTCAAAATGTTTTTCCCTAAAAATTTTCTCTTTAAAAATTTATAGTAATTATAATTTTAAAGCCATAAAACTTTCCAATTATAATACATCTCTTTCTCCTTAAAAATTCTCTCCTTTATTTATAGTAATTGAATTTTAAAACAACTAAACTTTCTAATTATCTAAAGCCCTCGTGCTTTGCACAGGTACGGGGCTAGTAGAATTCGCATGGAATAACAAGTAGAAAGGGTTTTGGTTCTCTAAGACAGACTTAAGGTCAGGTTATCACCAGCTTAGGGTCCGAGTCCAGGACTTTCCCAAGACGGCATTTCTGACGAGATATGGGTCTTACGAGTTCCTGGTAATGTCGTTTGGGCTTACCAATGCACCAGCAGTGTTTATGGATCTAATGAATCGAGTTTTCAGATACTTCTTGGACCAGTTCGTGATTGTCTTCATTGAAAACATTCTAAGTTACTCCAAGACACGAGAAAACCACGAGATTCATTTGCGTAGAGTGCTTCAGACTCTACGAGAGCACTAGTTGTATGCTAAATTTGAGAAATCCAAATTTTGGCAATAAGAGGTGAAGTTCTTAGGACACGTAGTGTTAGGAGCGGGAGTGACAATGGATTCCTCCAAGGTTCAGGTTGTACTGGAGTGGCGCCAACCCACTACAGTTACCGAGGTTCGATGTTTCTTAGGTTTGGTTGGGTACTATAGGCAGTTTATCGAAGGATTTTTGCGGGTAGTAGGCCCTTTGACTAATCTCACCAAGAAGGACGTTCCATTCAAGTGGGATGACAAGTGTGAGCAAGCGTTTCAAGAACTGAAGGCAAAGTGGAACCGGACTTGTGGTGTTTACCAATGCATCGCATCAAGGACTGGGATGTGTTTTAATGCAGAACAACAGAGTGGTTGCTTATGCTTCGAGACAGTTGAGGATACATGAGCCCAACTATCTGACTCATGACCTTGAGTTAGCAGCTGTTTACACTTAAGATTTGGAGACACTACTTGATAGGTGAAAGGTTTGAGCTCTTTTCGGATCACAAGAGTCTCAAATATTTATTTTCGTAGAAGGAGCTGAATATGAGGCAGCAAAGATGGTTGGAATTACTGAAAGATTATGACTTCCAGTTGCAATATCATCCGGGAAAGGCCAACATGGTGGCAGATGCTCTAAGTAGGCAGTCTAGGGGCATAGTGGCAACTATGATGGTTCAGTAGTGGCGACTATTGGATACAGCTTCGGAGTATGACTTCAATTTGGCAACCCGCGATAGAGACAGCTGTTGTTGGGTAGTGTAGTAATTCGACCTACTTTAATAAGTCAAATCATTAATGAGGAAGGAAACGATCAATAGTGCTGTGACAAAGTTGCAAGTATCCAACAAGGAGAAATCATAGATATAGCTATAGGGGAAGACGGTTGCTTGAGGTTCAAAGGTCGCTTGTGAGTACCAGAGAAATTTGAGCTGAGAAGGAACATCTTGAACGAGGCACACCGTAGTAAGTACACTATACATCCCGGATTGAAGCGAAGCGTAGCAGAGTTCGTTCGAACGTGTTTTACTTGTCAGCAAGTAAAGGCAGAGCATCAGAAACCAGCGGGTACCTTGCAGTCCTTAGATATACCCGAGTATAAGTGGAAGAATATATCTATGGATTTTATTGACGGATTACCCAAGACTAGGAATCGTGGATAGACTGACCAAGTGTGCACACTTTGTGCCAGTTAAGAGGACATACACTGAAGAGCAGTTAGCTACATTGCATATGAAGGTGATAGTTCGATATCACGGAGTTCCGGTTTCAATGGTATCGGATTGGGATACTTCGTTCACCTCGAAGTATTGGAGAGCTTTCCAAGAAGCTATGGGGACACAACTTGATTTGAGCACGGCTTTTCATCCTCAAACGAATGGACAGACAGAAAGAGTTAACCAAGAGCTGGAAGATATGCTTCGTTGTATAGTTCTAGACTTCAAGGGTAATTGGGAAGATTCATTACCGCTTATTGAGTTTGCTTACAACAACAGGGTTGGTATCGATATTGGGAAGATATGCTTCGTTGCTTACCAGTGCCAGTATCGATACCAATAGGGTTGGTATCGATATTAGAGAGTTGTAAACAGGAAATCATGTATTTTTAACATATCATAATAGTGATACTAATATGATTAAGTATTGTTATGATGGTTAAAATTTATACTTATGAAGTTATGAATCCATGCGCATCTAATGCATACTTAGACTTGTAATAACTATTCGCATGATGATGGATACTTGTGGACACATAGAACATGCGAATGAAACCTCCATAAGCTTAATGTGTGCTTAAACAACTTGTTTGGCTTGCGTGCAAACATAGGTTTGGTCCTGTATAGGCCTGGTCTTCTCTAAACGAGGTCTACAGAATCACTTGACACATAAGTAACGCTGACAAGGTTACCAGTGTTCGAGGGACGGGTTTCGAGGCAGTTCATCTGATTCACATGGCGCACAGCCAGTGTCTCGAGTGAACTACAGGGACGGGTGAAACATGGGTAGTAACTAGAGAACACCACTTTTTGCGATAACTTAATCTTAACTGAAGATCATAAAACACAACAGCCATAAATCTGTAAATCATTTATCTTCTTATGCATGTTTACCTTATGTCGAGTCATATCTTGTTTTTATGTTGATACACTTACCCTTGTGAAGCATATGGTTAACTCGAATCTAAGCCAAGGGAACTAGTGAATTTCCTGGCTAAGTTTTGACCTAGCACCATTAATCTTTTCAGATCCAAGTCAGCAGGCGAATAATTAGTAGCGGTGATGTTCGTAGTTCGAGAATAAGTCTTCGGAGTTTTTTAGATTTTGGTGAAGACATTAATTATTCTTTTAATCAAGTTTAGTAGAGTTTGGACATATGTTTGGTCCACTATTCTTTGAGAATATTTCGTTCATTCATTTGTTCATATGACAGTTTATTTTTAAGTTAAAAAAGTTTATATTCAGCTTTATTTTACTTGTGTTTTGAATATGAGTGCAAGCTTCCGTTAGCTTGGTGTAACATGTACACCCTAGAGCTACAGGTTGTTAACAATTCCGCCAGAATGCCTAGTTCTCATTGAGTAAGGGTTGCAGACCTGAAATGTGAGGGCGGGGCATTACACCTTTCTTTACCACTTGTCTCTCTCATAAGCATTCTTCTTAAGTGATGCCATGTCAAATTTCTTTTTCCCTAAAAATTCTCTCTTTAAAAATTTATAGTAATTATAATTTTAATGCAATTAAACTTTTTAATTATAATACATCTCTTTCTCCTTAAAAATTCTCTCCTTTATTTATAGTAATTGAATTTTAAAAGAGCAAATTGTCTTTACCCTCCCAAATGCTAATTGGAAAATCACTTATCCCCCCAAATCTTTAAAAAAAATCACTTATCCCCCTACTGTTAAAGCATCTGTCATTTGACCATCCAAATGGTCAACTTCGTGTCACGTGCACGGTATGTGATGCCAAAAAAGACCTAAATGCCCTCCCTTTTAACTAACCCAACCCTACCCATATACTTTGGTTAACTATAGACGTGGCAGCATCTTAACAACCCCTAATCAACTACCAAGATTAGAACACACCTAGAGCTTAGTTTACTCCAAATAAAGAGAAGGACTCCATTTCAATCATCGTCATTGTTCCCTTTCTCTCCATTTCGTTTTCTCCATAAAAACCCTAAATATCTCTCTCACAGTACTCGAGGTCTATCAATGGTGACGTCTCTTCCAGAACTCTTTAGTACAACTCCTTAAAAGGTTCTCTCTCTCCTTTGTTTTCTCCATAAAAATCTTGAATATCTCTTGTTTAATGTACACCACTTCTTCCCTTTTTTATTTTTCTTGTTAATCTTTCTGGAAATATGAATAAGGCATGCATGTTATAACATTAGGGTTAAAAAACCTAATTAAAAGGTTATTCTTGAGATCGATTTTTTGAATAGGGTTGTATTTTTGAAATAAAGGAAGATTTGTTTTTTTCGGGACTATTTCAATTGCTATTTTTCTAAGCATGATCAGTGACTCAGAGAGTGTGAGTAATGTCGAAAAAATTTGTTCTATTTCGATTGCCATTTGATTTTGAAGAAAGAGTTGTTACAAAAATTATTTGTTTCAAGTGTTTGATTTCAATGTTCTCTAGATGTGATCATATGGTAGAAGCTTGTCGGGTATTCGACGAAATGCGTGATAAAGATGTTGTTTCTTGGAATATGATTGCAGCTTACTCACAAAAAGATTTATATAGGTAAGCAATAAGTGTTTTGTTGTTGATGTTGAAGAATGGGACTGATTGGAAATTGTTAGTGAATAATTTTACTTTGCTAATATTTTAAAGGCTCGTGCTGGTCTGGGTTGGACAAGCGTTTGTAAATGTGTTCATAGTTGTGTGATAAATGTGGGTTTTGATTCAGATGTTTTTTTTGTTGGTCCATTGTTGATATGCACTCAATTTTAGACACCATCGTGTTTGTGCTTGGATTTAATTGTAGATGGCATAAGTTCTCTCTTTCTCAATCCATTAGTTGTTAGAGATAGTTTAATATGAGACTTGTATAAATACCCAAATGCTCATTTATCTGCCATGATTTAAAATACTCTTAAATATTGTTAATGTTGGGATTTGGTTTTTAGTAACTGCATTCACTAGTGAATCCCCCTATTGTTTACATAGCGCTAGGGTGACCAATAATGAGGAAAAAGGACCCAGATGAGAATTCAAGCGGTAGAAATAACCGTAGGAAATGCACTATTTGTGGGCTTATTAGCCACAATGTGAGAACTTGCAAGTGGAAGAATAAAAAGAAAGTGAGGACAAAGGGTGGCTTATCACATGGCAGTACTAGTCAAGGAGTCTAGGAAGATACTTACTCTGCTTTTGGATCTGGTAATAGAGTAAGGGGTGCATCTACTAGTGGATTTGAAAGAAGAGCAAATGGTGCGTCTACTAGTGGATTTGGAACCAGAGCTAGAACCAAGGGAGGTTTGGGCAGAGGATCAAGTGCCAGGGGTGGAGGTAGACATGTTAATGTGCAACAAAATATTTGACAGATCATGAGTAAAGGTAGGGTTCACCAAACATTCCACCAATCTGTTAGTTTTGAGGGAGTTCTCACTCATCATCAACATCAGCAGCCGCAACACCAATGGCAATTTAAAAGTGCCCCACAACAACAACAACAACAACATCGCCATAGTAATTCAAGTTCTCAACCACTACACCAATAATGTTCAAAGCAGGGTGGAGAGAAGGGTCATACTTCTTCTGAATTCAGTGGAGCACTTAATTAAACTGATTTTATTGTGTTTATGTGTCTTTTTCATGTGGATGTTGGCATAGTGGTTATATTTAGACACCTGCAATACTATCTTTTATTTCGTGAATGTGCTTCAAAAAATAGGTTATTTGTTACTTAAACATATGATGTTATGAGCATTGAAACCATGATGGACATGTGTTTTTTTTTCTTTTTTTTTTTTTGTGGATGTATGTTTCTTAAACAGGTTGTGTGATACAGGTTATGGACTCATGTCCTTTGCTACAATAATTTTTACAAGAAACCTATTTCTAAATAGAAAATAAATTCAGTTAAAATTTGATTTTCACTTACCCCCCACTGGTTAATTACAAAAATTACTTACCCCCCATTTTCAGAAGACGGACAAGGAAGAAGAGAGTCATAGTTTTTTCTTCTTTGAGTGCAAAATATGGTTTGTTACTAACCTGGGATGAACCTTTTCTCCCTCCCATTATTGAAATTTTAACTAAATAAACCTTTAAAAGAGCTTTAATGGTGGTAAGATAGAAATAGAGAAATAGGGAAAAAGAAGAGCGGTTTAGAAGGAAAAAGGGTTTTAATAAGGGAGTGGGTGACCGTTGTCTCCCAATAGTCATAACTTGTGCGTTTTAATCGTGGTCATCCATCTGTCAACTACTTAGGATGTTGCCTTAGATTAGTTAGAAAAGAGGGTATTTTAGACTTTTTTCGCATCACATGTCGTGCACGTGACATGAAATTGACCATTTAGATAGTCAAGTGACGAAAACTTTAACAGTGGGAGGATAAGTGATTTTTTTTAAAGATTTGGGGGGGTAAGTGATTTTTCAATTAGCATTTGGGGGGGTAAAAACAGTTTGCTAATTTTAAAACAACTAAACTTTCTAATTATCTAAAGCCCTCATGCTTTGCACAGGGTACGGGGCTAGTAGAATTCACATAGAATAACAAGTAGAAAGGGTTTTGATTCTTAAGTAAGAGCGCGGATATATGACCCCCTCTATATGGCCCATTATTCGCCCCCCAATTCAGACCATTCGTCCTGGGTTAGGTGTACGCTCAGATTGGGTGTTGATGTGGCAACTAAAGAGAGTCTACTTTAATCGGCTAAAGTGGTTTTTGGCTTGGCTCCCTCGAAATCTTCAATCATGTCATATCAAATCTTCTTCCTTATCTTTTTTCTTTTGCTTCTCTATCAACTCCTCTACCCCCAAAATGAACCGAACCTATAACGAGCAGAGAGAAGCCAAACTCAGATCTGAGTTGGGTGAAGATTCAGGCCCTCCGACGACTTTTCTTTTCCCTTTCTCTCCTTTTCACTTTCTTTTTCCCTTTTTTTTCAAACCCTAAATACTTTTTTTTAAGATTTCAACCAATCTGAGGTCGCTAGGAAGGTATTTCTTCTCCCTCTCTCCTTTTCACTTTGTTTTTCCCTTTCTTTTTCGAACCCTAATTCTTTTTTTTTCAGATTTGAACCAATCTGAGTTCGCCGGAATTCACCAGAAACTTTGAACCATCATATATTGAACCCTTCTTATGGTACCTAGTGCATGCATGTTGTATTTAGAAATGGAATCAATCTGTGCATAAGCCAGCCTGAAGGCAGTTTATTTTTTGTCACTTTCCAAAAATCAAACTGAAGAAAACCCTGTTTTGGTTCGTTTTTAGGGAAGATTAGAATCCTATTAAGTTTGATTTTTAAGTGAGTATTTTTGGGCCTATCAAATTCTTAATATGCATTAGTGTTTCGACTATGAAAATTGCTATTCTTAAATGATGACATGAAAATTGCTAAGTTACTTGGATTTATTGGAAAGACAGTATCTATATTAGAAGGTTCCTTTACTCTTACTCTGCAAAATTTTAATTTTGTTTATTAAACTTCAGTTAGGGTTACTAAATAATTATAGAGCCTATGCAGGTCATATCTTATTCTTATATAGATTACTCAATGTCTCGAGTAGAGTTTGAGCATGGCAAAGAACCATGCATATGTGGTGAAGGTTTTTGCATATTCAATATGTCGAATACAAAAAAAAAAATCCTCGTCGTCCATTCGTAAAATGTCCGAACGCGATAAGGTTGGAATTGTTTTCTTGATTTAAAAATCTTGTAATAGACTGTAAACTCTAGTAGACTTGGATATTCTATAATATTTCCATGAAACTAAATTCTTGTAATCTTGTAATAGACTTCTAACAAGTAAGCAATGTAATCTTATAATAGACTGTGAACTCTAGTTGACTTTTCATGAAGTATATCAACACTACCAATATTTTTATCATCTTAGCTTCATAATTTGTATTCTTTCGTGGATATCAAGGTGATACAAATAACACAAAGGAGTAGCATAAACAAGGGAACCCCGTCCTGTAACGAATCAGCAATTGGAACTCCGATGTTGATTTCCTTAGCCATCGAAATGATGAAGGTGAAGAGCATCATGACTACTTTTAGGGAAGCAGGAGAAAATGAGCACTTGAATTCCAGTAACGAAATGATGTGGGTTTTGTACCCAATTCGATAGTGCAAAAGTGCAAGGGATCCCCTAAACATGGATTCTTGCAACCAAATAAATAATGTTTATTCTCTACATTATTAAGGGAATAATGGAACATTATACTGATTAGAAAATTTAAAAATGCAACATTCCAGTAAACCAATTGTGTTGAACAAGCTTCATAAATAATATCCATGTTTCAAAATGAGCCTGTAACACATCAAAATAATATCCATGTTTCAACATAAGACCTTAACACATCAGTCAAAGGATTCCCAATCATGTAACAAAAATCCATGTTTCCAAAATTACAGTCGATTCTTCTCCTGTGTGCTGCCTCTTTTTGCAAAGACCCTTGTCAATTTCTTTTGGTTCTCAGCAGTTTTGTCCAATTGTCCCCTTGTTAGCCTGTAAAAAAAATCTATGTTTCAAAAATTTCATCTTGTATATGATTGCACTTTAAAATTGTGTAACTAATTCAAACTATCCTCACCATAAAAAATCTTAACCATTTACAAATGATTCTAAACCATTTGCATTTGCGACCACATCTGAAAAAAAAATCCATGAGGCAAAAAAAAAAACCAAAAAACACAAATATTCCTGCCAAAATTTAAAAACAACAAATATTAAGTTAGCAAAATTTCTAAAAGACCTTGATATAATAAATTAGAACCAAACTAATAAACAAGAAGTAACTTAGGTATTTAGTGTGGGTACTACAAACCCTAATTTTGCACTCATCTATCTGCATAATATATCACTTTCAAATTGTTAACATAAAAAACTTACACCCTTAGAAGCAATTAATGAAGATTTATAGCAGTTGAAGAATGAGGGGGAATTAGTTGAAAAAACTGATATGATTATTGATGAGTCTTTGCCATTGGATTTGAACAAGTAGTAGAAAAAACTGGTGTGATTATTGATGGCTCTTTAAAATGGTATACTTTGGACCCGTAATAATGAAATTAATGTTCAACAAAAAGTATAATCAAATCAAAAGAAAAACAATAAGTTCAAAAAAAAAGGAATGAAATAATAAAGCTTTGCTCTTCCATACAATTCGATCCTTAGAAAAAGGTTTCTATAGTTCCAACAGCTAAGTAGTAATAGCTTTTTATATTAAAAGAAATTGTAGTAGAGCAAAAAACCAAGTAAGAGAAACAAAACTCCAGCGAACTGAGTTACAGAAAAGGATAGGAGAGAGGGAGAAGAAATACCTTTCTGGCGAATTCTGCCAAACTCAGATTGGTTGAAATCTGGAAAAAAAAAAAAGGGGATTCAGGGTTTGAAAAAAAAGGGAAAAAGAAATTGAAAAGGAGAGAAAGGGAGAAGAAAGACCTTGATAGGGAGAATGAAAGTCGTCGGAGGGCCTCAATCTTCACCTAACTCAGATCTGAGTTTGCCATCTCTCTGCTCGTTATGGGTTCGGTTCGTTTTGTGGGTAGAGTAATTGATAGAGAAGCAAGAGAAGAAAGAGAAGAACGAGGGTTTTGATATGACGTGATTGAAGATTTCGAGAGAGCCAAGCCGAAAACTACTTTAGCCAACTAAAGTAGACTCTCTTTAGTTGCCACATCAGCGTCCAATCTGAGCGTACACTTAACCCAGAATAAACGGTTTGGATTGAGGGGCCAATATTAGGCCATATAGAGGGGGTCATATATCCGCTCTCTTTAAGTAATGGGTCCCACGGTTCATGTCTTTTTGGTAAGAAAGAAGTCAAATAAGAGTATTGATTCCTCCCTCGAGATACGCATAGAAAATGGATTGAGATTGATGATGTCATGATGACATCATCATAAACACTTAGGTAATATAACTCGAGAAACGTAGCTTTGTATATTTAACGTGATGATGTCATGATGATGACGTCACTTACTGTCTTCTTATATTAATCTCAAATTGAGCAATACTACAAGGACACCAAATTTTGACACCAAAGATTACATCTGCTTATTTTATTGATTGAAAACCAATCATGAAAAAGCATTAATTCCATTTCAGCCCCTCATACCACTTTTAAAAAGCAGATGTAATATTTGGTGTCAAATTTTGGTGTTATTCTAGCAAAACTCTCTCAAATTTGACTAGCTTTGACGAATAGGAAAATGCTACAAGCACCTTGGATTTGCACCTTTGCTAATACCTCTGATTATTTTATTCAAATTAGACCAAAATTAGACATACGTTAGACCAAGTTAGACTCAAATTAGACCCAAATTAGACCCCGGGTATGATTTTGTGTGCAAATCCGAGGTGCCTGTAGCATTACCCTGACGAATATGTGTACACCATACTTGTACCTTGTGGTAGCCCTACAACCATGTTGTGGGTTCCCTTATCACTTTTTTCACGATTTCTTCACTTTATGCGTACCTTAAGCTTTTCAACTCTTGTAGCTCGCTAACTTTAACCGCATTTTATCCCTTCCGCTCATATTTCCTGCACAACCAAAATACACTTAATTAATTCAAATATATGGGTACTAACTTATATAAATATATGGGTACTACATGTATTATAAATGTGCTTATCAGTATCCTTTTTGTGTAAGTGGTTATGGAGGTTTTCCAAGGAAGAAGATGCATTGGGGAGTAAAAGAGTGACTGGAAAATATGGAGTTTATCCTAATGGTTAGGATGTTAGACAATCTAAGAAGCCTTATGGGACAGGTGTGCGGAGGGGGTTTGAAACAATTTACACATCTTCAAACAATGGATAAAATTTGTAGTGGCATGGGGGAACCAGAGCCGGATCTGAGGGAAGGCAGTGAAGGCGGTCGCCTAGGGCCCCCAAATTTTGAGGGCCCCCAAATTTCTATGTACCTTATATAGTTATATATATTCTACCATAAAAAATTATATATATACCTATAGACCGATTTCTCGGCTACTAATTTTGAGAAACTACACTTTTAGCTAGGGGTGGGACTCGGGCGGGTTGGGAGGGTTAGAGGCTTTGGACATACCATGCCCACACTGTACCTCATTTGCCCGGAATGCCCATAGAACCCACAAAACCTATAAGAGGCTTACCCCCGCATAGCCCGAGTGGGTTTCTCGGGTTCTTCAGGTTTTTTGGGTTCTTCAGGTTGCCCATGTTTTAATAAATTTAGGTGATTGAATGAAATTATTAATACAAAAAATTAATAAAAATAAATAATAAACTTAAATAAATAAAATATTCTTAATAGTTTAAAAAGATAAACAAACTAACAATCTACTCGCATAATAAATGAAAAATTTAAACATAATATAGTAACAACGAAATCCAAATCCATAATTGTCTTTATACTATTTTGAGTTTTACTTATTAAGTAATATTATAATTTTACTTTATATATAATGAGACAAAAGGAAAGTTTTTATTTTGGGTCTTAATACCTCCATCCTATATTAGTAACTTAATATATTTATCTATTTATATCTTTCAAAATACTTGGTAAAATTAGAGTTTTCTTTTTCTGGTCACATATTTCTATGCTAAAAATTAATTTAAATCTTATGTATATATATATCTCGGGTTGGGCGGGTTGCTTGGGTAATACCTTTAAAAGTTACTTTATAAGTTAAAATACCCCTAATTAAAAAAAGGGTCGAGTTCCTATGACTTAAGAAAAGTCACTTAATTTTGGATGTTTGAGTCAGACCGTTAGATTGTATTATGGGGACGGTAGAGATTAAAGGTGATGTGGCAATGAGAATTTGAGAAAAGAATGAGAAAATCTCAATTTCTCGTTTGCATTGAAGAAACTTAAATGGCATTCAGTAGCTTCGGTGTCTTACAGTGCTTCCTCTCCTTCTTCCAAGCAACAACTACCACCATTAACTCAGGAAACATCATCGATTCCACCACTACTGTCGCGTTGACACAATCAGGTCCATCACCACCACTATAACGAAGAAGATGGGAAGTGCAATCTTTTTTTAGGTATTCAATTATGTACAATTAATATCTAACTTTTATTTAAATCTCAATTCAAATAAGCTACCATACCAAAACCAAGTATGGAGCAGATGAGCAAAAAGAAAGCACAAAAAACAGGGGACGATGCGCCTTCAGAAACTAGGCAGTCAGTTCTCAAGCATCGGTGGTGTTATCGGCTTTAGTGAAGATCTTTGTTTCTTGAAAGGAGAAAGATAACCACTATTACCAAAGCTTTTAATAGAGTATCTTAATGCAGACGAGAAATTGAGATTTTATCATTTTTTTACAAAATCTCACTGCCACATCACTTATAATCTCTACTATACGCACTAAATCATCTTACGGCCTGTCCCAAACGTCCAAGTTTAAGTGACTTTCTTAAGTCACAGGAACCGCACCCTTAAAAAAAACCTACCAAACAACTTACTAAAACTACCATTTTTTCATCTTTCACCAAAGGTGTTCTCTTTGATAATAAAAGAACTCAAACACTAGAAAGCTAAAAACCCTCTCTATGCCATATTTGATAAAATTATGCCATCTCTATAATTTTTTATAACACCAATTTAAGAAACTTAAATTCTTATGAAGGATTGATTAAGTAGAACACACACTCATTAGAATCTGAACCACTGAGGACCTGTGGTAAGTGATTCTCGATTATGCAAGTTTAATTGGTCATTTTGTAGCTATAAATGCAAAAAGAACAATCTTTAAATTATTATATTTTCTCTACTTTCGTGGGTAGTTCGTCATTGTTATGAGAGTGTTTAAGGAATAATAGTAGGCATTGGTTTTGATCTGAATATTGTAGTTGATCTTATTGCAATGTGTTATATTATTGTAATTTAATTAAAAAAAAAAATAGGTAGTTACTTTCGTTTCAATATTAGTATATAGGGCCCCGTTTTCAGGAATTCGCCTTGGGCCCCCAAAATCTCAGATCCGGCCCTGGGGGGAACAGAGTCCGATTCTGGACTGATCTTTGGCTCGGGGAGCTGGAACTCAAGACGAAGTTTCCTCAGCTCTACTGAAGCAAATAGCCTATCTAGGCTTTCACAATAGGATGTTTGTTGTCAAAAAAAGAAAAGCAGCATAATTGTCTCAATTACTCAACAACTTTTTTTTGTATGAAGGAGAAGACGACAGGGTCTGGAAGTGGGAAAAAATGGTCAATTCTCAATAAGTTCTTGCTATTCTGCTTATCATATAGGAGTGGAGAAGGGATTTCCTGCGGAAAGCATTTGGGAGTCAAGGATACCAACGAAGATATCTTTCTTCATCTGGCAAGTTTGTCACAATTCGATTATGATTTATGACAAGATGACGCGAAAAGCGATGACTACGTGAATTGGTGTTGCTTTTGCAAAAAGGAAGGAGAGAAAGTCAACCACCTTCTACTTCATTGTCCCCATACGAAGGAAATCTGGGAGATTTTTCAGATTAGTTTTGGGATTTAATGGGTTCTTGGAGCTGAGATCAAGGAATTCTTCTGTGAAATAAGAGAAAAGAAATGCTTATCAACAAAAGGGAACTTCTTATGGAGTTTCTATCCTTTCACCATTTGTTGGGTCGTAACGGAATAAGAGAAATGACTAAGATTTTTACGATAAAGAAAGATAAGTCGAAACTAGTCTTGGACATCAAAGCTCTTCTTCTTTACTGGCATCCCCAACTAGGGTTCTTAGGGGAGTGTACTTTGATTTGTTAGAAACTTGGCTTTGACCGAGTAGTCTTTGGATTAAATTAAGTGGGATCCACTAATTTTGTGTGGTCAAATTAATTTCTGGGTGAATGAGAAAAACTAATTAATCCCGAAGAATCCCATGTGAATGAAACAGGTGTGTTGGTATCTGTTCATACTTGAATAGGTGTCTTTTAGGTTCTTACACCTTTTTAGATAGTTTGTGTCTCTTCCTAAGAGTCATGTAATCATCATTAAATAGGTTTTTTGTTCCAGTCTTTATCATATAATAAAAACTCTAAGTGTGTGCGTCTGTGTTTAAGAGAGAATAATTTAGTATGATTCGTGTGTTTCCTTCGTTGAAGTGTTTTACCGAAGGATTTTCATCGTTGTACCTGAGAGATTAATCGCCAATCGATACCGTAAGCACCAGTAGCGGGGCGAATATTATCGTAAGGACATTGAATTTAATTCAAGCCTCAATCTTCTCTGCCTTTTATTTTTCTTTTTAACATTTAAGGTTTTGTAGATTTCTTCTTCGTTTAAGTTAGAGATTTTGATACAGTGGAAACAACAATCTTAAGACAATATTGAACTCGTTTCTCACTGTTATCTATCTCTTACATTTGTTCTATCCATACAAAACTCTTTTTTTTCCCTTCTTGTTATGGTATTCTATGTAATTGAAATTGAATACTGTTTTGTAATTCTATCTCTGGAATACCTATTATTAAGTAAAGTATACTTATAAGTAATGTATTAAGTAGTACTTATTTTAATGAGTTTTATTAAGTGATACTTATAAGTACTACTTATACTAACGTATACTCTGATCTACCTATTAAGTATCGTATTCTATTTAAATTGAGATAGGATACTTATAAGTACTACTAAGTAATAAGGATATTGACGTGTGATACTTATACTGATTAAGTAATAAGGGATAGTATACTAACGTGTACTTATTAAGTACTTAATTAGATTTATTATTAAAATACTTAATTAGTTATACTTAATTAGTTAAAATAGTTAACTAATTAGGATACTAACGTGTTTTATTAAGGGATAGAACTAATTAAGTATAATATTTTAACGCATCTTCAGTAATTAATTAGTAACAACATTACTAATTAAGTAATGTGTACTTTTTAAAGTACTTAAACTAACGAGTAATAAAAGTTTTATTAAGTAACAGTAATACTAAAGGGTATTAATTAGTAAAACTCTTATTACTTAAGTAACGTATACAAAATTCGGTTTTGGACTACTTAATTAATTTTTTATTTAAGTAACATGTACAATTGGTAAGTTATATACTGATTCGATTTATGTTTTA
Organism: Macleaya cordata; assembly: GCA_002174775.1. Classification (NCBI taxonomy): domain Eukaryota; kingdom Viridiplantae; phylum Streptophyta; class Magnoliopsida; order Ranunculales; family Papaveraceae; genus Macleaya; species Macleaya cordata. The sequence goes on along the minus strand of MVGT01002801.1, from coordinate 887,335 downwards.
TTGTATAGAAACTATGGCATCCGCAATGTAAACTTCTGTTCCTCCTACCAATGTGGGTCCGGGTGAGAAACCAAAAAAATTCAACGGCTTTGAATTCAAGAGATGGCAACAAAAAATGATATTTTATCTAACAACTCTTAATTTAGTAAGTTTTTATATGAAGACTGCCCAAAACTCAGCGAAGATGAATCTGATAGGCAATCTGTTGCAGTAGTTGAAGCATGGAAACATGCTAATTTTCTCTGCAAAAACTATATCCTCAATGGCATAGAAAATTCTCTTTATAACGTCTACAGTCCTATGAAATCAGCAAGAGAACTTTGGGAGTCTTTAGATAAAAAGTACAAATCTGAAGATGCCGGTATTGAGAAATTCATAGTCGGTAGATTCCTTGAATTCAAAATGGTTATTACCAAAACTGTTATGAGTCAAGTCCTCGAATTTCAATCAATTCTAAATGAATTGAAGGCTGAAAAAATATTAATTAGCGCCAAGTGGCAGCGCTAATCGAAAAATTACCGACTACTTAGAAAGACTTTAAAAATTATCTTAAACATAAACGAAAGGAAATGGATCTCGAGGACTTAATTCTAAAATTAAGAGTTGAATAAGATAGCCATATGGCAGAAAATAAGACTGAAAATCAATCTTACCCCTCCAAAGCCAATATCTTGGAATTTTGACAGAAAGTGAATAAGAAAAGGAAACAAGGTGCAAGTCAGCGTAAACACCAAGGTTCCTTCAAGAAATTTAAGAAAAAATGATTTAACTGCGACAAAGTTGCACATCGTGCAAAGGACTGTCGGAATCCCAAGAAGAAGTCAAATAAAGTTCATCTGACTGAAGAGGAAAGATTGGCAAAAGACGTTGATAACATGAACTTGGCTGTAGTCGTATCGGAAGTTAATCTGGTTGGAAGCAATCCTAGGGAATGGTGGGTGGACACAGGAGCTATTTGTCATATCTGTTATGAAAGAAAGATGCCCTCTACTTATCAAAATGTGAATAAAGATGAGCAACAACTTTTGTTGGGAAACTCTTCAACCTCAAAGGTAGCAGGACAATGAAAAATCATTTTAAAAATGACATCCGGTAAGGAGCTTACATTAAACAATGTGCTACATGTTCTGGATATTCAGAAGAATCTGATCTCTGGTTCGTTGTTAAGCAAAAACGGGTTTAAACTTGTATTTGTTTCTGACAAGTTTGTTTTAAGCAAAAATGACATGTATGTGGGCAAGGGTTATCTGAACGATGGACTGTTCAAAATGAACGTCCTTACTGTAATACCACCTATCAATAAAGTCGGTTCTTTTGCTTATATAGTTGAGTTACCTGATATTTGGCATTGCAGATTAGGACATGTTAATTATAAATCTCTAAGGAAGTTAATTAATATGGATCATCTGCCTAAATTTAATATTAATTCTAATAATAAATGTCAAACATGTGTGGAATCAAAATTGTTTAAGCCTCCAGATTAGGACATGTTAATTATAAATCTCTAAGGAAGTTAATTAAGATGGATCATTTCCCCAAATTTAATATTGATTCCAATAATAAATGTCAAACATGTATGGAATCAAAATTGTCTAAGCCTCCTTTTAATTCTATAGAAAGAAGTACTGTGCCACTTGAATCAATTCATAGTGATATATGTGACTTTAAGTCTTTGCAAACCAGAAACAGAAAAAAGTATTTCATTACTTTTCTTGACGACTGCACAAGATATTGCTATGTATACTTACAAAGAACTAAAGACGAAGTAATAATAGCATTTAAACTTTATAAAAGTGAAGCTGAAAATCAACTTGGTAAAAAGATAAAATCTTTAAGGAGCGATAGGGGTGGTGAATACGAGTCACCATTTGCTGAATTCTATTCAGAACATGGAATTATTCATCAAACTACAGCCCCTTATACACCCCAACAAAACGGTATTGCGGAACGTAAAAATCGTACCTTAAAGAAATGATGAATGCACTTTAATAAGTTCTGATTTACCCCAGAATTTGTAGGGGGAAGCCATATTTACTGCAAATTATTTACTTAACAAAGTGCCTCATAAGAAATTGGAAAAGACCCTTTATGAATTGTGAAAAGGTCGAAACCTTCCTACAAATATCTTAAAGTGTGGGGATGTTTAGCAAAAGTGGCAGTACCTATTAACAAGAGAGTGTAAATAGGGCTTAAAATAATTGACTATGTTTTTATTGGATATGCCAAAAATAGTAGTGCATATCAATTTTTAGTATATAAATTTGAAATATTAGATATGCATACTAGTACAATAATTGAGTCACGAGATGTCTCATTTTTTGAAAACATATTTCCTTATAAGGATACATTAGAATATAGTCCTCCGAAAAGGACACACGATAATATAGAAAATAATCATCAAAAAGAGGTCGAAAAAGAAGATGAACGTAGGCGTAGTAAAAGAGCTAAAATATCTAAGTCTTTTGGACCAGACTTTCTAACTTTTTTGTTAGAAAGTGAACCTCAGACATTTACAGAAGCAATATCTACACCGAAAGCTCCTCTTTGGAAAGAAGCTATAAATAGTGAAATTGAATCCATTATGAAAAATCACACATGGGAGTTAGTAGATCTTCCTCCAGGAAATAAACCTTTAGGCTCCAAGTGGATTTTTAAGAGAAAAATAAAATCTGATGGATCAATAGATAAATACAAAACAAGAATTGTAGTTAAAGGTTTTCATAAGAGAGAAGGTATCGAGTATTTCGATACATATTCTCCAGTAACAAGAATAACATCAATTCAGATGTTAATTGTAATAGCAACTTTGTATAATCTTGAAATACATCAAATGGATGTAAAAATAGCTTTCTTAAATAGAGAACTAGAAGAGGAAATCTATATAAATCAACTAGAAGGATTCATAGTCCCTGGAAAAGAAAAGAAAGTTTGTAAACTTGTGAAGTCTTTGTATGGGTTGAAACAAGCACCTAAATAATGGCATCAAAAATTTGATGAGGTTATGATAACAAATGGATTTAAGATCAATGAGTGTGACAAATGCGTGTATGCTAAAACCACTCAAAAAAGATATGTAATTGTATGTCTATATGTAGATGATATGTTAATCATTGGTAGTAACATTGATATAATAAATGATACTAAGAAAATCTTGATTAACAAATTTGACATGAAAGATTTAGGGATTGCAGATGTTATATTAGGAATAAAGATTTCTAGAACATCAAATAGATTAGTTCTCTCTCAATCACATTATATTGAGAAAATATTAGATATAAAAATGACTCTAAAATTGCAAAAACTTTAGTAGATCGATGTTTTCACTTATCTAAGAATAACAGAGAAAGTGTATCTCAGTTAGAAGACTCTCATATTATAGGGAGTCTTATGTATGTCACTAACTGTACTAAACTTGACATAGCCCAATCAGAAAATAAGTTAAGTAGACATACGAGTAATCCAGGAAAAGATTACTGGAAGGCAATAATAAGAGTACTCAGATATCTAAGACATACTTTAAATTATGGGATGCACTATACTAGATATCCAACTGTACTAGAAGGGTACAGTGATGCAAATTAGATATCGGATACTAAAGATACAAAATCCACAAGTGGATATGTCTTTACACGTAGAGGTGCAGCTGTATCATGGAAATCCTTAAAGCAAACATGTATTGAAAGGTCTACAATGGAATCTGAATTTATTGCGTTAGATAAAGCTGGAGAAAAAGCATAATGGCTTTGAAATTTTTTAGAGGATATTCCAGTATGGCCAAAGCCTATGCCTGCAATCTGTATACATTGCGATAGTCAATCAGTAATCGAACGAGCACAGAGTAAGATGTATAACGGAAAATCCCGACACATTCGGAGACGACATAATACCGTTAAGCAACTGCTCTCAAATGGAATTATAACTATAAATTATATAAAATCGCAAGAAAACCTAGCGGGTCCATTTACTAAAGGTTTGACCAGAGAGCAAGTATATAAATCCTCGAGGGGAATAGGTTTAAAGCCTATGATCTAAGAGCATACATAATAGAAAACCCAACTTAGTTGATTGGAGATCCCAAGATCTAAGTTCATTGGGACAACTAAATTATGTATAAGTTTGTTATAACACTGAAGAGTTTTAGACTCTTACCCGTTTCCAAGATAGTAAAAGTGTTACCTGCAACTAGGAAAGGATAACTTATGATTTTAATGATATCTATAACTTACTATATAAGTGGGTATGACAGGATACTCTTAATAGAAAATTATCTATGTGAGTGTGTAAGTGAGGGCCGCTTCTATGAGAATTTTTTAATGCAAAAATTCTCTAAAACACTCATAAAACCAGGAAATTGTTCAGGGCTAAAATGAACAAATCCGTTAGAATCAACTTAGTTCGAAAAGAAACTGTGTAAATCCTACTTAGTTCGAAAAGATATATATATATATATCTAGTATAATGGGTGGGAGAGGGTTTGAACCCTTGACCTCAAAGAGGGAATCCAAAATCTTAACCACTACTCTAATGTTGTTTTGATGAACTATTTGTACAAAACAATATTTTTAAATAATCCAACAATCCCCCACTTATATATTTTAAAAACCTCGAGCAAGAACAGATAGAGATGTGCATAAGTAGATGTATTTGTCAATTTGAACCTTTACTTAGTGATGAGGCTCTCAAAGTATCAGAATGTAGAGTGACATTAGTCTTGAACTCTAATTCGAGTAACTGTACTTCAGTTGCCAAAACACACACAATTCTACTAGTGTAAAGTTCTAAAGCCAGCACTTTACGACCATGTACTACTATCCCAGTCATAATGAATGCTCTAGAGAATTTGCCCAGAATTCTCATAGGAAGAGGCCACACTTCCACATTCATATAGGTGAGTCTATCAAGAGTACTCCTGTAGCTAGGTACTCCACTCAAAAGAGATATAGTCCTTATTAAGAGTTAATAACTCAACCTTAACCAACTTCAGGATGTCATGCTAAGGGATGGAATCTTATATTAGCATGATTCTTGCTATATCATCATGTGACTTGTTTTTCCTTTTGAACCTATTTCTTGGGATCTCCAGTCTGTAGGAAGGGTATCTATCACAAATGACTCAATTCTCAATGGGCCTGAGTCCCATCCCCTTCGAAGTGTTCCACACCTTTTCCCGTGCTAGTCCTTTCGTCAAAAGATAAGCCAGGTTCACATCAGTCCTTACATAATCCACTCTAACAGCACCAGTTTTGAGAAATTCTCTAACTGTGCTGTGCTTACGATGTATTTGTCGTCTCTTGCCATTGTAATAATGGTTCTGAACTCTTGCAATAGCCGCAGTACTATCGCAGTGGATAAAATGGCTGGTATCGGTCTATCCCATAAAGGAATATCTGACATTAGGTTTCTCAACCATCCTACCTCTTCACTAGCTGCTGCTAATGCTATTAGCTCTGACTCCATAGTAGATTGAGCTAAAATCGTCTGTTCACTACAAAAAAAGTGAGTTTTAGGGACAGAACATTAGGGACGATTTTTAGAACTATCCCTGATAAGTACATTATTGGGGACAGTTTATTTTGTTCCATCCCTAATAACTGGCTTTTAGGGATGGTTTGGTCAAATTTCGTCCCTAATAAATGATTATTTGGGACAGCTTTGGCTGTCGTGGACGGTCCTTAGGTATTTACTTTTGTAACGGTGGAAATGATCTTGTAGGGACGACCTAAAAAATTGTCTCCAATAACGCATTTTGGGACGATTTAGCGATATTATTTCCGTCCCTATTGTGAAAAATAGATGGCGCACAAACTTTCCCTCACCTTATTTTCACAAAAATATTTTGAACCGAAATATTTTACAATTTGGGACGAATCTGCCATCGGGAGAAATTTTGTTTTTTCTAAATCAGTTGAGCCCTAGAACTTGTTGAGTACTTCTCTCTCCCACTCTCTGAAAACTTCTTCCTCTCAAAGCTCTCCACCACCGCCTGCACACACTATTTTCGAGAGAAATCGTCTACCAATTCTGTCATGCACACCATTACCATCTCTAAGGCAGGTAACCCTCTCCCTCTCTCTCTCTCTCTCTTGTTCTCTTGCTCTTGACATCTCTCTGCTCTTCTCCCTGCTCTCTCTCTCTCTCTCTCTCTCAAATCTCTCTATGTTCTCACTCTGTCGAGCTTTTCTGTGCCTCTCTCCTTCTCCGTTTCTCTCTTAATCTCAGATCTAACTGTTTTTTTGTTTTTTATTTTTTTTTTCGTTTCTTGCAGCAGAAAGCTAGGTTTTCTGGAGAAAATTTCCGTCGAGAGAGAAATTGTTCCACCACCATCATTGTCGTGTTCACACCACTACCGCAGGTAAAACCCTATCTCTCTCTCGATCTCTCTCACTTTACATGTTATGTTCTCGGAGGTTCAAAGCTCCAAGCATTACGAATTTTGATCTCGCAGGTTCCCCTTCACTGCCACCATTGTCGCAATAGAACCTCCATGGTGCTCTCTCCAAGGTAAAAAAAAAAA
>MVGT01002801.1:851880-876171 GCA_002174775.1 Macleaya cordata | reverse complement strand
TTTGTGTTCTTGTTTATTAACTACAAAACCTTCTGGTTGGTCCATATAGATTTCTTCTTCTAATTCACCATTTAAGAAAGCGGTTTTAACATCCATCTGATGTAAAACTAGATCATGCACTGCAGCTATGGCAATTAAAACACGAATAGAAGTAATTCTAGTCACAGGAGAATAAGTATCAAAGAAATCTATGTTTTCTTTTTGTCTATATCCTTTAGCTACTAACCTCGCTTTGTGTTTCTCTGTTGAACCGTCAGGTTTCAATTTTCGTTTGAGAATCCATTTGCAACCTATTGTTTTGCAGCTAGGAGGTAAATCTACTAAGTGCCAAGTTTTGTTAGATTCAAGAGAGTCCATTTCATCATTTATTGCTTCTTGCCAAAGATCAGCTTCTGAAGAACTGAGAGCCTCATTTAAGGAAGATGGATCTCCTTCTAGATTAAAGACACAAAAATCAGGACCAAAGTTCTTCTCGGTCCTAGCTCTCTTGCTTCGTCTAGGTTCAGAATTAGTGTCCCTAGATTCTTCATCTCTAGGTTCTTCTATTCTAAGTTCTTTGGTGGTTACATTACTAGGTAAGTAACCCCCACTATTCTTAGATTTAAATGGAAATTTGTCTTCGAAAAAATCAACATCAAGAGATTCAATTATTACTTTATTATTAAGATCATAAAACTTATATGCTTTACTGTTATGGGAGTAACCAATAAAAACACACTCATAAGCTCTGCTAGCTAACTTTGATCTTTTAGGATCAGGAATCCTAACATAGGCTAAACAACCCCAAATTTTAAAATAAGAAACATTTGGTTTTCTATTTTTCCAAAGTTCAAGAGGAGAAATTTTTGTTTTTGAGTTAGGAACTCGATTCAAAACATAACAAACAGTTAAAAGTATTTCTCCCCACCAATGAGGAGCTGCCCCAGAACTGAGCAAAATAGCGACAACAAGTTCAGTGTAAGTTCGATTTTTTCTTTCAGCTTTCCCATTCATTTCTGGTGAATAAGGCGCTGTAGTCTCATGTATGATTCCAGTAGAATTGTATAATTCTAGGAATTCTCCAGAATTATACTCTGTACCTCTATCACTACGAAATCTCTTTATCTTTCGATTGAATTGATTTTCAACTTCAGCAATAAAGATCTTAAACATTTCTACAGCCTCACTTTTATGTCTCATCAAATAAACATAAGTAAAATTCGAACAGTCATCTATAAAGGTAATGAAATACCTTTTTCCATTTCTGGTTAAAATGCCTTCATACTCACAAATGTCAGAATGAATCAGATCTAAAGGTTCTGATTCTCTAACTACGGATTTGTGAGGAGTTTTAGTAATTTTTGTTTGACTACAAAATTCACATTTTTCAAAGTTTTCTAAGGAAAGTTCAGGAATAAATCCTAACATGCTCATATTCTTAACTAGTTTTTTGTTAACGTGACAGAGTCTAGCATGCCAAACATTAAAGGTGCAAACAATATAAGAAGAAGGTGCAACTTTATTCATCTCAACATTGAGTTTAAACGTGCCATCAGTAGCATAACCATTTCCTACAAACATTGAATTTTTAGTAATAATATACTGATCTGATCCTATAGTCGGAGTAAAACCAGCCTTGTTGAGGAGATAGCTGGAAACCAGATTCTTTCGTATTTCTAGAGTATGAAGGACGTCTTTCAGAATGACAATCCTTCTAGAAGTAAGCTTCAGTTCCACCTCTCCAGTTCCGAGAACATTAGTGGTAGAGTCTCCCAACAGCACTTTCTTGTCATCAGATTCAGCATAATTTTTGAATAGGGACCGATCATAGCAGACATGACGAAAAGCGCCAGTATCTGCCCACCACCCTTCGGATCCATTTATTAGATTGACTTCTGATATCATTGTCACAAATGGCTCTTCAGTTACGTTGGCCTGTGGAGCAGGACGACGTTTGTTACTTCTATAATTACGGGCCATATGGCCTGGTTTGTTGCAGTTGTAACACATAAACTGAGCAGAATTGGAATTCTGTCTATTTCTTGAAGGGGGTTGATTCTAGTTCTTGTTCTGATTAGGCTTTTGGAAGTTCTTTCGGTTCTAGTTCGACTTTGTGTTCTTTTTGGTTGGTTTCAGACTGGCTGGAGTCTGACTTTTAATGTTTGAAACAATAAGTATCTCTTCTTTTAGGTCTTTTTTCCGTGCCCTCAACTTGGTGATCAGACTTTCAAGTGAGAAATTTTTTGTTATATGGCGCAAGGTACTTTTAAACTCCATCCAACTTGGTGGTAATTTGTCTATCATAACAGCTACCTAAAATTGCTCATCTATGTTCATCTTATCAGCAAGAATTTCATTAACTATTTTCTGCAACTCATGAGCCTGGGTGACAACGGATTTTTCATCCACCATCTGAAATTTTAGATAGCGGCTGACAGCATATTTTTTGGACCCAGCCTCTTCAGTATCATATTTTTTCTGAAGTGCATCCCAAACATCTTTAGCAGAGTCAAAAGTAGCATAATATTCATACAAATCATCAGATAATGCATTCAGAATATAATTTTTGCAGTCAAAATCGTCATCGATCCATTTGTCGATTTCTTTGAGGTTTTCATCAGTAGAAGATTCAACTTCTTCTGGTTTCGTCGAACTCAAGACAACAAATAATTTTTTCAATTTGAGATAGAAGAACATCTTTTGTTTCCACCGTTTGAAATGAAGTCCTTCGAATTTGAAGGGCTTATTGTTATCAGCGGAAACAACAAATTTCTTTTCATCTTCCATAGCAGAACTATGATCGTCTTAAAATTGTTGGAAATACAATTGTAAAATACCTGTAATAGCAAAATCAGATTTTACTGAAAACAAGAGGAACTTGCTGGGATGAGTCGCGGACTAGGTCGCTCTCTTTAAGACGATTCGCGACTCTGCCCAAATGTGCAAGCAGTTTCTTAGTCACGTCATCCCTAGGATAAAACGACCCAGAAAACCTTCTGTCTCAATTTTCCTTGCACGGTGGGAAATCGGAATACTAATACACTTCAATTCTTGCTCGGGAATAATTTCAGAAATTATAGAGTTTTTATCAGGGAGGAAGACTTGTCAAGTTTTTCTATCTTGTTTCAGTATAAGTGTTGTTTATTTATAGATCAACACCCGACTTCAAAAAACGGCCATAAACACTGTAGCACAACAGCTATAAAACGGCCATATAACAGCTATAATTTTATTTTTCAAAAATAAAAATTATAATAAAAAGTAAAGGAAACCCAAAATCTTAACCACTACTCCAATGTTGTTTTGATGAACTATTTGTACAAAATAATATTTTAAATATATATCCATGAGGGAGTGACACCCCTTAGGTGATTAGACGATTAATGAAAGGGTACCATTCACACCTCTTTGCATGCCCCTAATTGCTTTCCACGTGTCCTCGCTTTTTCCCTTCTTGTAATCTCCTCTTAGTGGGCCTCATATCCAGTGGCGAGTTGTGGCCCTCTCTCAACCAAAGCCCATTTGGTCTATACTTTAGGAAAAATTTTAAAGGCACCCTTATTATTGGCATGCCCATTACATAACAAATGCAAATTCAAGGTAGGGAATGCTTATACCCGAGGCCTGCCAATAAGATTTTAGAGGGCACCTATAAAACGACTCATACTTTAATTCTTCTATAGGACCCGGCCTTGATTAAGGCTAACTCAACATGGATCACATGGTGTTACCTGGATGTGTCGTGGATAGGTTCTCACAAAAAATCAGTAGTCATCATCTCCATGTTGATGTCAAAAGACAAAATTAACTAGAGAAGGGGACTCAAAAATGGAACGGAGGATTTGAACTCTCCAATAATGATGACCTACGTACAGTGCAATATGTATACCCAATTTGCCGAGTTTCCAAATGAGATAAGTAATTAAAATGCAAAATATAAACACATATCGAAACTCAATTTCACGTCCGTTGGGGTGTGTGATGATCAATCCCTCGCCCCGAACTGTTAAGAGAGTAGTTACAATATATAATTAGGGCACGTCCGTGGACCTATTAACGAGTATATATCACAAATAAGGTTGATACGGGACCAAGATGGCCAACTTTAAACATTGAGTTTGAAAGATCGATTATAAGGAGTTTCGAAAAAGAAACAATTTGAATTTTATTTCATCTGGGAACATTTTATTCAGATCCAAATACTCCATCCTTCACAACACAAGTAAAGGAAAAGTTAGGACCCTAAGGACTGGAGATCGACATACATAGACACTGAAACAGAGAAATTAATTCCAAGACCCATGCAACATAAAATATACCATCCACCAGTACTACTACTAAGATCAACCACAATAGGGTTAGATGATAAACATACTACTAAGGCATACGTTGATGACCGAGATGACCGGCCGGACTTTGCTGATATATATATATGATGAGTTTTAGCATATTGGGAATGGTACACCACATGTCTTTCCAACCCTCCTAGCGTTTGCGCTGTTTACAAATTTCTTCAGGTTAGGGTCCCTCAAATACTTGCAAAGGCATCCTCTTTGTTCCTTCAACTTACGGCAACACAGTGCAGATGGAGGAGACGAAGATGTGATCGCACTATAGCATGAAGCCAGTTCCGTCGCCTTGCAAGTAGCAGCCATTGACACCGGCGCTTCGCTGATTATCAGAATCAACGCAATCGCAACAAACATTACCAAGTAAGAATAAGAATTACTCTTGACCATCTTCATCTTTCACTACTCGACTGATGAGGAGAGAGGAAAAACCAGAGAAAAAAAAGACTTGGTGAATTTAGGTATGAAGGTAGGGAAGGGGGGTCTTGACAAATTTATAGATGAATTATGATCATTGTAAGAACCTAAAACACAACACATGTGACTGGGTATCACATTTTCTTAATCAGTCTCCCACAAACTTCTCTACTTTAAAAAAAAAAAAACAAAAAAGAAAAAAAAATTGTTGATTAGCTTTTCAACTTTTACAAAGAATTGAAGTCATGCTTTACATATATAGAGGTGCGCCTAATGATTAGTTCAGCGTGGGACTCAATGTCCCATCACACCTGTTTAATTACAAAACAATTTCTAGGGTATTTTTTTTTTAGGGAGGTTATTGCACCCCCTCTTAGAACGCCCCCTTATAACGCCCCCCTTGTGGGGCCCACATGCAATGCATCTAAGGGCTGATTTTTTTACAGGATGTTCTTCTCACAATGTATATCATCATATTAAAAAAATCACTTCATTCTAAAACTTCTAACCCCTTCAAATTAACCTTTAAAAATTAGTAACTATTTGGTAACTATTTGAGGGGTCAAATAGTTACTAATTTTTAAGAAGTAATTTGATGAGGTTAAAAGTTTTAGAACGAGCTGATTTTTTAATATGATGATATACATAGTAAGAAGAACATCCTGTAAAAAAATCAGACCTTAGATGCATCGCATGTGGGCCCCACAGGAGGGGGCGTTATAAGGGGGTGTTCTAAGAGGGGGTGCAATAACCTCCCTCATTTTTTTTTAGGTAGTATCATTTTATAAACTCGCAACACTTGGTAGGTGATGACCAAAGTTAATCTAAGCGCGTAACCCTTATAATAACACGCAACTAAACACATCGGTAGAAACAGAGGCATACGCACGATAAGATTACATAGGAGAAAACCTAAAAACTTCTTCAATGGAATTAATTCCATCGATCTCAAACAGGGACGTAACTAGGATCAGGCTGAGGGGGGCTTGAGCCCGGGGTGAAATTTGAAATTTTTTTTTTGTAGTGTGGTCTTCAACACTAGGTGGACCACATATGGGGTTAGCCTAGGTTATAGCCCAGGGTATATTTCAATTTAAAGCTTATATTTGTTTTTGTGCATGCTACTCTGCTCTCTTAAGTCCTAATCATGACCGTGTATTCCAATTATTCACACTAAAAATTCTCCCTATTTATCTTATCATTTGATTAAATATAAAACTCACAAATAGCTTTCTTAATTATATGAATTAGTTTAAGCGTTAAAAACAAAAAGTATAACTGTGTTGAGACTTGAAAATAGTTCCATGTGGGAAGATAAAAGCCTTGCAATCTAATATATAACGATCCTAAACAACTTTACTCGTTGTCAATTGGTTTTGAGTCGGATGTCCATAAACTTAATAGGTATATCATTAATATGAGGGAGGTTATTGCACCACCTCTTATAACGCCCCCTCCTATGGGGCCCACATACGATGCATCCAAGGGCTGATTTATTTATGAGATGTTCTTCTCAATATATATATCATCATATTAAAAAATCAGTCTGTTCTAAAACTTTTAACCCCCTCAAATTACTTATCAAAAATTGATAATTATTTGACCCCTCAAATAGTTACTAAATAGTTACTAATTTTCAAAGGTTAATTTGAAGGGGTTAGAAGTCTCAGAACGAACTAATTTTTTAATATGATGATATACATATTGAGAAGAACATCCCACAAAAAAATCAGCCCTTATATGCATCGTATGTGGGCTCCACAGGAGGGGATGTTATAAGGGGGCGTTCTAAGAGGGGGTGCAATAACCTCCCTCCATTAATATTTATTTGTATGTATAGAAGTTATTAAAGCATTTTATTAGAGTGATGCTTTGAGTTTGGGAACTCAGTTAGAGATCCATGGATGATAATTTGGCCTATGGGGGCCACATGTAGATGATCCGCAAGGACTGATTTTGGCGAGGATTCTCCCATCACCATGTATATGATCCTCACAAAAAAAATGAACCCATTTTAGAGAACGATGATAGCGAATCATTTTACCTTTGATTTCCAACAAAGCTTTGGTTTGGTTAGTTAGAAGTTTTAGAATATGTTAATTTTTTATGAGGATGATCTATATGGCGAAGAGAGATTAATCCTCACAAAGAATTAATGCTTGAATCATCTTCACGTGGGCCCAATATGCCAGATTGTCTTCCCTCGGTCCTTGAAGAATCCCTAACTCGGGTCCCATTGCATTACTCATTTTATTATGGCGGGTTTCGACAAAAAATTTCATCGTTTGTAGTTTTTCGGTAGATTTTAATTCATTAGATGATTGAAATCGGAGGTTAATATATATTTTGTAAAATTCGAGAATTTGAATACAAATTTTTTAAAACTACGCTTACATATTAAACGGGAGATTGTTAGCAATGCTTCAATATTAGCCCCCCCTAACACAAATTCCCGGTTCCGCCCCTGATCTCAAAGGCCAGTATACCTCTCTCATAAGAGGATGAGATAACAAATCATTGGACCAGTGAGTACGTGAACCCACGCAGGCTTTGTCCAAGATATATAAGGCAAGCAAGCAACTGCTTGCTTAGTTGGTTTGTGTCATTCCCTATGATATAGAAGGTTGTGGGTTCAAACTTTGTAGGCAGTGGTATTGCCACAAGGTTTGGCCTATGTAATAAATTATGTTGGAGTTTGTGTCTTTTCTTTGTCTATGGTGGCGAGTTTCTCTTCGTCTGTAGTGACGACTTCTATTCGTCCGTAGTGGCGACTTTGTTGATGATCTTGGTGGTGTCTCTGTATACTTCTCACACATCCATTGCTAGTGATTAGTGCCTTAGCGGTATATCTTCACCTTATCATTGTAATTTCGGCAATAGTCCTTGTACCAAAAAAAAAAAAAAAAAGATAAATAACATACACAGATATATAATGAAATCAAAATATCCTAACCCAATATCGATCCAAACATTCTTACACAATCCAATAAAGATCGTATCCAATACTCTGTTCCACCTTGATTAGGGCTCAGCCCGATTAGATCTAACCATGTCATAATGCATGCGGTCCCACTCGTAATTTAAAAATGAGTAAATGTTATGGTGACTCCCTTTGGCGACTCTAAGCTTGTGGGGCCAGCCAAATAAATTCAAGGGTTCTATCAGGTTAATTTTGTTGAAGATGATACCTCATTACCAGGGCCGTATTTGAGATTTTGGGGCCCGAAGCGAAATCTTAAAACGGGGCCCCACAAATAAATTAAAAAAATGACTTCTTGATTTTTTTAAATTACAATAATAAGAAATTGTTACAAAACTTAAAAATATATATATATATAATTTAATCTTTATTTATTTATTTAAAAATATGGCACCTATGTTACTTTAGGGCTGTCTACATACCATAATTAAAAAAAATACGTGGAGTTAGTATAGTTCAGATTCCCATAAAAATTTTATAAACAAAAGTACAAAACAATAAAATAGCTACAGTTAAAAAACCTTAATAGAACCTTGAAAAATAAAAAGGAAAAAGTGATGCATAACAAACAATACAATTTGATGAATTATTATTAAAATTCATTTAAGAGTTTCTATATATTCTAAATAAATAGTTAGAAGTTTCTATTCTAAATAAATAAAGAAATAGAAATGTGAACAATTTCCATACAACTAGGAGTATGATAATAAAGTAATAAACTAACTAATGTTATTAAATATATAAGTAACATATAATTTTGGGGGCTTTCAAAATTTGGGGGCCTATGCTGTTGTTTATGCCGCATATGCTACGATACGGCCTGCTCATTACCGTGTACACTACATAAAAAAATATTATATCATTTTAAAGTTTTTAATGAAAAAAATATTAAAGACATTATCTTGATGCCTTAATTGAGATAGTACCACATACATTATGGGGAAAAGCAATGCAGGAAGTTTGAAGGGATGAGCTTGCCCGCTAGTAATTGATATGGATCACGAGGTAATCTCTCTCTTCCTTTGCCTTCTTTTAAATGTAAATAATGGCAAGTGCCCCTAAAATCTATTAGGTCAATTTTAGTGGAATCCAAAAAATCATAAATCCATAAATTTTTACCTTAATATTGGAATCTAAGAATTCAAAGATCGAAGCAAGTTTCTATTAATCAATATATCTTTTATGGAACGATCATTTGATCATCAGAAACTCTAAAATGACCCAAACGATCATTCAATCATCGTTTGTTGGTAGAGAAGTAAAGTTAGAAGGAGAAGTAGGGTTGACCCTTGGCTCTTAAGTGGGACCCAACCATCAAGCATCCTATGCATCTAGGACACGCGTATATATAAACGTGGTTCTTGACAAGCTTTAGAATTTTTAGTATTAGTAGTAATGTCGTGGGCCCAATAAGCATGGCACCCACGGTCAAAAACCCAACTAACACCCCCATTATCCTTCCTCCATCCAACAATCTATAGGTCTATAGGTTCTTAGATTGTATTTTTAGATTTTCACTATCCTTGCCTTTACTATTGCTTCTACACTCACCTAAGATTTTTCAAGTCCAAATTTCTTGCTGTGGTAAGACTATTTTGGTAAAGATTTACTATCTCTTTGGATGGGAGTTTTAGGTAGGGATTTTGTGGGGATGAGTGATTTAATGGAAATCTAGTTAGAAAACATGTTATAAATCTAACTAGATTTTCAACAAATCCATGGTCCCTGCAAAATCCCTACTTAAAATCCTCCATTCAAACCGACTAATAATAGAAACGCAAAGAAAAAAAAAAGGTATCTAAAACATAAGGTTTTGTATTTTTAGAGAATGTGTGCACACAAAATCTTTTTTTATTTTAATTAATTATTGAAAAAAATATTTTCCTTTCTAAATTAGTGATATTCTTAAAGGAAATAAAAAAGAAAAATGAACTAAAAAAATAAGTAGAGAATGATTTGATCTTTGGTAAGGATAATCTACATGAAGAGGATATTATACTCCCCAAATATGAAAGAATTTTAACAGTGATTTAATGATCCGGCACCAAAACGTGTATCACCTGTCTATTTCTTTTAAATTCAGAAAATATATTTTATTATCAAAAAAAACAATTGAAATAAAAAAATATTGTGTATACACGTTGTCTAAAAAAACAAAAAAATTAGCTTTTACGTGTTTAAACTTAACAAGGCATTTTTGGATACGTTTTTTTTTCCTTCTTTACTAGGTAATTAGGTTATACCGTTCAAGTTAACCGTGGTTAATTTTAGAGATATTTTTAGAGATCTAGGTATCACGCGGGGCGTTCCTATTGAATCCTTTCAAAAGTAGACTTACTGCATAGTTGCAAATTCGGACTTACGAATATTCATTCACTAAATTTACTTGTTTATATGTTACTAATTAAATTCAGAGAGAAAATAAATGAGGGTAACACATTATTTATTTGGCATTTCCTCTAGATTTTATTGGATCCACATCACAGAATAAATTTAGTGGGTGAGAATCACAAATGAATTTAGAATTTTCCTTAAAAAAATGACTTGAATTGACCAATTAAAGCATCGGCAACGCTAGCTAAATTTACCAATATTATCTAAAAATAAACTCGCATTGCATTATCTAAAAATGAACAATATCTAAAATAATTTGTAAAAATAGATGGGTGGGGTCTCAAAATTAGCTTGGCATCAGGCGAACTCTGAAAGTTAACCTGGTTGTTGGGCACACCCTCAGAGCTAGTTTGGCCATTGGGTGGACTCTGAGAGTTAGGTTGGCCATTGGGCAAACTATCAGATACCGCATAATGGGAATGCTAACACTGAGAGTCTGCCCAATGGCCCGGCTACCTCTCACCTGGTTAAAATAAATAAATAAAATAAATAATAAATAAATAAATAATTTTTTTTTAAACTTGAATATTTTTCAATTATTTTTAGTTTAATTTTTAAATAATTTTTAATATTTAGACACCGAAAAAGTATGGGTTTGTTTGTAGATTTGTAAAAAACATTTATATTTTAATTTTTACATAACCAAAATAGACAATAATCTGTGAATGCTCTTCGGAGGTGGATGTTAGCTAGGCAGTCATAATTATCAATGCACTGATATATTAATATTATAATTGACAAATATTGGGTCTTATCATTATTGACCTCTGCTCCATTTAAGCTAATTTTTGTTCCGCGTCTCTTTCTACTTTTTATTTTGTTTGAAATTAAACAAACCATTAAGGACTCTTACATACTGTGAAGAGCTATCATATCATATCGATCTCCTTAGATTGTTAATAGAAATGAAAGGGAATGCTGGGACCCAATTCTCCACGCTTATTTACTACTTTCGGCCGGTGATGTGATTTGGATGCAAATAATTAAATATATCTCATGCCATGTGGTAGTGGTACCCCAATTCTTGACCTATTAATTCTTATATACTTTCATGCATGCATTGCCCATCCAAAGAAGCCATATGATGTACTTGGTAGTAGAAGAATTGTATAGTTGGTTTCTATTCTTATATATGGCCAAGTACATTAAAATCACTGGGAACGTGTGCGTAAGTTGCACTAAATTCAGGAGCACCATTACATGGGTGGTCAGGGCCGTGCCTAAATTCAGAGGGTTCTATGCAAAATAGTCCAACATTATATAAAATGGTCATTCTATTTTAGTTGCTAGGGTACCCTATAGAGACAATCTAGCTGTAGGGTCCATGTACATGAAGATGATAAAGAGTCTAAATTTTGGCCAGGGTTGATCTTCCTATAGTATAGATCATCCTCATAAAAAACTATATCATTATAAGATTTCTAACTTTCTAAAAGATCCAATGAAAATTAACGGTAATATGAATGACTTAGTCACTATTAAATTTTAACAAGTTTCGAAGGGTAGAAGTTTTCGAGTTGTATAATTTTTTGATAAGAATGATCTTCATGGTAAAGAGGTCAATTATCCTCTCTAAAACTGGGCCTGCAAGTATGGTATTGTAATTTTCAATAGAGATGCACATTGCTTGCATAATTTTAGAAATAGGGCTATAGTAGGACCTCCAAAATAGATGAAGGAATTACTAAAAAAATGGGCTTTAAGCCCAAGTGGAGAGATTCCATCTCTAGGTGTTTATTACTTTTGTTTGAGGTGTCTCTCTTCAAATAATTACCCACACCTCTATCACCAACACCATCACTATCATCATTACCATCACCACCACCATCGCCACCACGACTTTCGCCACGCCACCACCACGGTACCACCACACAAAAGAGAAAGAGATAACAAAGAGATATGAGAGAGAAGGAGATTGAGAGAAAGAGAACAGAGAGAAGAGATAGAGGATATCGAGAGAAAGAGATCTAGAGAACAAAGAGAGAAGCGAGATTGAACAGAAAGAGAGATAACAAAGATCGAAAGACGAAAAAAAAAATTTTGGCCACCAATCATTAATTTTTTTACGAATTTAATGGTCAAATTTGTATATTCATCCTCGATCATTAATGGTCGATTTTTTTTTTAATTATCGTTTTAGATTTAGGACTTGTTGGTGGAGCTGTTGTTAGTGGTGGTGCTGGTGGGGTCTTTATTGTTTAGAGAAAGAATTCAGAGAATGGGGTGGTGGCGGTGCGGATGGTGATGGTGGCAGTGGTTGTTGCTACTGTTGGTTGATATAGAGAGAGAAAGAGATTTGGTGATGGAGGTGGCGGTGAGCTTGGGGTAGTGTTGGTGGAGGTGGAGATGGCGGTGGTTAAGATTATGGTGACGGTGATTATGGTGGTAGGGATTGGGTGGTTTTCTTTTGTGGGGTGTGGGTTTAAGAGAGAAAGGGGTTCAAGACTTATCCCCCCTTTAGTAAAAGAGAGAAATCCCTTTACCCAAAAATCAGCCCCTTTTAGAAATTATAAGATTGAACTAATATCAGGCCCTTTTAGAAATTATTAAGAGAGCATTATATATCCCCTCCTTATTTAACCCCATAATGCCCCACATTTTGTGAGGGTCACATGCAGCCGTTTTAAAACTTGTAACTTTATAAAAAATCTATTAAAAATTAAAAATAAAAAAGTGTAAAATATGCTAAATTCTTAAGGGCTAATTTGATGGGGGTTAGAAGTTTTAGAATGGGCTAATTTATGGATATGATGTTCTGCATGGTGAAGAGAACATCCTATCTAAAAATTAGCCTTTGGATCATCTGTATGTGGACCCATTTTCTCATCACTATATATAGCATCATTTCCAAAATCAACCCGTTGTAAAACTTCTAACCCGAATAAAAGTCTATTGAAAATAAATAGTAAAAAAAGGGTAAAATATGCCGATTTTTTAAGTTAGAAGTTTTAGAAGGGGTGATTTTTGGATATGATGTTCTTTATAACAAAACGAATATTCACCCAAAAATCATCTGCATTTAGGCCTCACAAAATATGGGACTTTTATGATGTGCTCCTCCCATTAATTAAATTTTGTATTATATTCAACACAAGAAAAAGAGACCCAGACACAACTTAATAATTGGCAAGGTCAGTGCATCTGATACGTGCATGACCCATGCACGTATCTTGACCCATGTTCTCCATGTTATCTACATATTGAATGTGGGAATAGAAGTAGTTAAAGTGGTTGTGCCAAGTGTCTAAATAAGAGAGATTAGATCTAAACCACTAGATTAGTTGTTAGAAGTAGTTGTTGGATCCATGTTTGCACATGGGAATTATTGGTTGTTTAGTTTGTTTGAGTTTAGTCTATTATCCAGAACGTGGTAAGTGTATATAACCCATGATCCTACAGATTAAGGATTCTTTCAATATTTAAGAAGGTTAACCAATGAGAGCATTATCTCATTGGAGGGTTATCGTACCTACATTTAACTGTTATCTGACATTCTTGTTCTCTCTCTTCCTCTGTCTTACATTAATGTCATACCCCGATTTTCGGTACTCTAAATCTAACCTGATTCGCGGAGTCCGAAAACCAAGGCGTTATTAGTGTAATAGATGTGTATGTAAAAATATCGAATAAAACTCATTTACTTTACTTTTGAAAGGCAATGAATTTAAAAATATTTTAGTAATGGTCTACTTTAGTCAACATTGGTTACCTTAAAGTCAGGTCCAAGTCAACCAAGTCTATGTAAAGGTCAACTTAAGTCTCTAGCAAGTCAAAGTCAATTCAAGTCAACCAATATTTAAGTCAATGCTCATTGACTCGTCAAAATCCGTCCAAGTCAAAGAAAAATAAAAATGTAATGTTTTAAAATAAAATAATTTTCGTGTCAACTGTATACAGTCGAGTAAAATAGATATATCTACTGAACCGAAAATCCAAATTTTACAAATAAACTCATTCTAAAAACTAGATTCACAGATCTACAAGTTAATCAGAAATAGCCCGAGGCTAATTATAAAAATAAATAGCCCAAATATACATCCGAAGTACTAATAAGGACGTGTAAAAAAACTCAGAAAATATAATTTCAGCTTTTTAACAATTTTTGTAAAATCAGTAACTTTGAAGAGAAATTACTCTCCAACCCGAAATTAGAAATACATAGTATAATACCTTTTTGAAAAGAAAAAATCGAGATCTATAATCTTTTCATAAATAGACTCGGCTCAATTTTGACCGGAACATGTCCAACAATACCATTTTATAAATCTGACAGTATGAATTACGAGAATTATACAATTTCGTATAAAACCTAATTAATTCAATGATAAAAATTAAATGTAAATTAATACATCGATTATACAATTTAACACTTAACATATAAGTTCATAAAAATATTAAAATAATAAGAATTAATACAAATAACCCTTATCCCAAGTAATAGAATAGTAGTTTAATTCATCAGTTATATTTATACAAATTTGATAACACAAACTATCTGCTTCTTAATCTGTACATCTTTGAATCCTTTATCCTCAACGTAACCTGTGGGGGGAATTTAGGGGTGAGTAAAACTCAATAGGTGCAAACTATCCAAAAATACTGGATTTAAAACATGCAAAAATCACCATATTAATGCATCAAAAAGAGATTTTTTTTTTTAATAATTAACCATTATTTTAGGTTCATTACATCGGTTTCCACCATCTCCTCAAGTCAGAACTCAACAATACCTATAGGTGTTATGGGGGTCTCCCATTACCGATACCATCTAGATTTGTTTTTAATCTAGATAACAAGTTATTATTAAACTTCCTTTAATTCACTTTTCTTATAAATAAAACTCAATCCTTGCATTAAATAAATAAATGTAACCATTCAAGATAAATACATTTCATATGCAATTTCATAACAAAAACATAAAATTAGATTTTGTTTATAGTAGGGATCCCACCTACCTTATTCGCTATCTCCAATTCAATGGTGTAGATCATTGAATTTCCATAACCTTGTTGATATATGTAATATGAATATTATGTAATTAAATAGGGTATAAAATGAAAAATAAAATAGAGACATGTTATAAAGAGAGAGAGATATATGAGAGAAGAGTAGAGAAAGTAAGTATAAGTGAAAGATAGAAGGGAAGAAAGGGGAGAGATTTATATTTTGAAGAAGGAAATAAGGGGGGGTTTATATAGGAAAATTTTGAGGTTTTTTTTATTATTATTATTTTAATATTTAATTTTTTAATATAAAAAATATTTTTTTTATTCCTTTTAGTGGGCTGCTACAGTATATGGTAGCTACTGTAGCAGCATCCCACGTTTTATAATAATAAAATATTATTATTAATATTTTATTAATTAATTAATTTTCTTTTTTTTAGAGATAACTCAAGTACATTATGAGTTTTCATGCATATTACCATGCATATGAGAAATTTATTTTTGAAATCAATACTCACCCAAATGGGCATACTTTCATACTAAGTTAATTATGTTGGTTAAGTGTGAAATATTCACACTATGAAATTTCTTAGGGTATTACAGTTAATCTCTCCTCTCTCTTTCATATCTGTCTTCTTCTACTCAATCTTTTATTTTTCTTCCTAAAAATCCTCTAAAGTTCATACTTGTAAATCTAAGAAGAAAAGGGACCGTATCATCTGGTATCAAAGCCAACATGGTTGATGGTACGCAACTTTCAAAGTTAGATACAGAAATTAAGGATTTAAAGGATAAGGTCGACAAGCAAGAGAAGTTTATGGAGCAAACTACTCTAGCTTTAGGTGAGATTCTCAAAAAGTTAACAGCATTTGAAACCATCGCCACTACACCTAGACCTAGTCCTACGAAAGATCTCCCCACTTCAAGCTCGCAACATGAGATTGTCACTGAGGGTGCCTTGCTACCAATTATTGATCGTCCTTGGCACACCAATTTTTCGAAGTTTAGTGGCAAAGATCCCAATGGATGGATATATCGAGCAGAACAATACTTCTCCAGTAATAAAATAAATAAGAGTCATTGGGTATCCATAGCCTCCTACAATATGAAGCTTTGCAATTTTTTTAATTGGTTGACAACTGCTCGTGGACCCCTTACTTAGGATGTCCTTACTGATGGATTATAACAAAGGTTTGGGCCATCCATATTTGAAGATCATGCCGGTTCACTCACAAAGCTTAAACAGGTAGGTTTTGTTTCCGATTACCAAAAAGAATTCGAAAGACTATCCAACCGAGTGAATGGCTTATCGGAAGATTATTTCCTAGTGAGTTGTTTTATTAGTGGTCTCTGTGAAGAGATTCAGCCAGGTGTATGAATGTTTCAACCACGTGGTATGCTTACCATTATCGGTTTAGCGTAGCTTCAAGAGGCACAACTTATCGCCACCAACCAAATGCAATGCCCCCCATCCGTTCACCCTCAACTTGAACCTCCACCTGTTGTACCACTACCTAGTCGTCAGTCTCCACCTCGACCATGGGTAATACCACCATCCCCAATGTTTCAGCCTCCGCCTCCACCTCCACCTAGCTTATTAGGTCCGCCTTCGTCTTTTCTGCCTCTAATACAACTTGTCAATGCGGCTGACATGAAAAATCGACGTGAATGGGGCTTATGCTACCATTGTGACGAGAAACATTTCCCTGGACACACTTGTAAAAACCCTAGAATCTATCTTTTAGAAGGTTGTTGGCCAGAAATAATTGAGCCAGAATAATCAAATGCAGGTGATGAGCAAACTGAAGATAGGCACAACTCCAGCCAATGGCGTAACTTCCACCTTGGGGATAAGGTGTTTCAAACGCGGGAGGATTGATATGTGCATGACTCATGCACATATCTTGACCCATGTTCTCCATGTCATCTGCATATTAAATGTGGGAATAGAAGTAGTTAAAGTGGTTGTGCCACGTGTCTAAATAAGAAAGATTAGATCTAAACCACTAGATTAGTTTTTAGAAGTAGTTGGCGGGTCCATGTTTGTACGTGGGAATTGTTAGTTGTTTAGTTTGTTTAAGTTTAGTCCATTATCCAGAACGTGGTAAGTGTTTGTAACCCATGATCCTACAGATCAGGGATTCTTTCAATATTTAAGAAGGTTAACCAATGAGAACATATTATCTCATTGGAGGGTTATCATATCTACATCTAACTGCTATCTGATATTCTTATTCTCTCTCTTCCTCTGTCTTACGTCAATCACTCCTCTTTCTTTCATATCTGTCTTCTTCTCCTAAAAATCCTCTAAAGTTAATACTTGTAAATCTAAGAAGAAAAGGGACCGGATCAGCATCTTAGCTACGGAAGGTTGGAGGATATTTCGCCATGTCTTGCTTACTCGCCATTGTTAAATGAGATAGCGTACTTACCATTGTTAAATGAGATAACATAATTATATAATTAAGGGAATGTAAAAGAAAGAATTGAAAAAGGATAGGGAGATGAACCCATACAAAATATTATAGAGATAAGGGGAAAAGTATCAAGCATAATTTATTAAAAGAATTCAAATGAAAAAATAAATAATTTTTTTTTCTAAACAATTCAGATACAGATGAACTCAGATTCAAATAACTCAAGTGGCCTTAGATTTCAGACATCAACAAAAAAAAAAAGAAAAAAAAAACACACCCCGCGGGATAACGAAAAAATATGTCTAATATCAGCAAAGTAAGAAAAACAGAGGAGATTTCGCCATGTCGTGTATACTCATTTGCATTCTAAGGCTGACTCGGCTGGAAAGCGAGAAAGCAAGAAAATATGTCTAATGTTATATCTACTGGGAGAAGGAGAAGACATTGAATGGCCAAAAACTCCATTATAAAGACAAGCTCCGTGCACGTGTGCTGTACATATATATGTTGGGTTTTGTTCATTAATTATAGTTGTTGTTCATTAATGTGCATGTTGCTTATTTAATGTTATAGTGGAGTTATTTAATGCTTTATTAAGTACCAACTTTGCCCTCCCTTTGCATAAATAATTTACAACTTTATATCTATAATTTACTAATAGAAAAACGCACATAAGGGTATTTAAGGAAGTTTTGACAAAATAGGCTTGAGTTAAGTATTTACATTATTTAGTAGTATAGATATAGATATAGATATTCATATCCAAAAACTCTACCAAACATATCAATATGTCCAAAAACTAAAAAAAAAGTCTAAAGACAAATTTGCCTTCTAACTAACTCAAATAATTACTTAACTATAAATGCATTCTAGCAACAACTACCTTTAAATTTTATTTTTTAAACAAAAAAAAGTCATACTTTAAATGTACAAATAAATTTAATTTTCACAAAAATTACGTTTTCGAAAAGCATTCGTCGAACAGAATTTTTATAGAAACCAACCCTATTATATGTCTAAAGAAATCAAGTTACATCCACGACCTTTGTGGATATTTAAGGGTGGGGCCCAGTTCAAGCAGACCCCACAAATTCACATTGGGTGGTAGATGTAAGAGCCTGTCTGGACAGATTTGAGGGCCGATCCCAAAACCATTTTTGTTCATTGAGATCTTCAAAATAAGACTAATTAACAGTACTTTTAAGAATATATATATTTACACATTGAAAGTTCTAGTTTTGTACTAGTTTTTATCTAGTTTGTATCCAAATTTGAATTTACATGCTTCGAAAACAAATAACATCAAAACAAGAAGTAAACATCTACATGCTTGACGAATGCTTTCCAAACAATACATCTTTGTAAAACTGGTTACTGAAAACAACATGTAAAAATATTTTTACTACGTTTTTTACTAGTTTGTATTCAAATTCGAATTGTCATACTTAAAAAATAGGTAATATTAAAAAAAAGAAGTGAAGATCTCGATAAATACTTTCTATATAGTTAAATTTTGTCAAAATTTGTTACTAAAAAAGCATTTGTGCAGACAGGAAACTATGTTTTTATGCAAATTGGAATTTCTATGCTTCATAAAATAGACCACTAAAACAAGAAGTGAGGTCCCGATTAATTATTTTTAAATATATAAATATTATCAAAATATGTTACTAAAAACGATCCCTTCTCTAAGATCGGGATGGATATTTTTTCTCTCCGCCACCTATACACTTCTAATTATAATGATTGAAAAAGACAAAATAAATAAGGGCACAACAAGAACTAAAAATGTATTAAAAATAAGTAAACTATTTTGAAATTCAATTTTGTGTGTGCCTGCTAGGGAAACCTTTAAAAAAAGAGTTTTGAATATATTAAAATAGTTGTAGAGATTTGGGTATATAAATAGCAGCTGAAGAAGGTTTTAGACAATATTATGTTTTTTTTTTCTTGGTACACTACAATAGTACTTTTGGGTGATACGTGACTCTTTCTTTGCAAAGAAAAACAAAACCAGCAATGAGTAATGCTACATGCATGTGCAAAGAGTTTAAAAAATAAAAATGAAAAAGAAAAAAAAAAAGTCATTTCTATTTTTTACAATTTCTATATTTCTTAAAGAAAATGTTAAGATTACTTTTGTTTTCACCCCTAAAATTCTAATATTCACCCCATTGATGTAGTGAATCATATAAGTTTCGGGGTGAACCCCATAATTGTGGGTGATTTTTTTTTTCTACCGTTTGTATGGCCTGATGGATGTCTGGTTATGCATTTTTGAATGGCGGTGTAAGCTATTTTTGAATGGCGGTGTAAAGGAGTGAGAAGGAAGAGAGAGATGACATAATGACCAAACATATTCAGAGAAGAAAGAGTGTATAACGAATAGGAGTTACTGAAAATTTCATTGAGGATGTTCTTCCAAAAGGGTGCAAGAAACTTGATGTGGTGCTTGCTGCTATGGATGTAAAACAGGAGATAAAAAAAAGGACTAATACTACTTCTTTAGTTGATGCTGTCAGCTTCGTGCATGTGGTGCTGTGAAGTGTGATCTTAATTGGATGAATGTCAAGCAGAGAGGTTTATATTAATTAGAAAAAGAACAAATCTAGAAGAACTAGATATAAAGACCAACTGCTTGGGAGTAATGGCAACATCTCTGAACAAGAACATAATAAAGAAACTGTAAGTACAATCTTAAATAACAGAATCAATAGGTGGCAATGAAAATGCCATTCTACAGAGTAAAAAAAAAAAATACAAAAATTATCTTCTTTTACGTCCATGGAGGATGAAACCCTGGGAGGGGTTTTCAATTTTAGTTAGTGGATATGGTCAGTTGTTTTGGTTGTAGTCGTTTTGGTTTGAAGATTTAGTTGAAGCCAAAATAAACTCCAAAAAATGGTGGTGAGTAATAGAATTTTGAATCAAAAGTAAACTCAAAAAATGGAGGTGAAAAGCAAAATTTTGAACCTAAATTAAACTCAAAAAATAATAGGGGTAAATAGTAGAATATTGGGGGTGAGAACAAAACTACTCAAATGTTAAATGTCTTGAGAAAATTAAGGGATTTTGCCACAGCCAGAATGCATGATCCCACGGCCCATGTAAATTTGTATGTCATATAGTAAATTATTTGATCCTCGTAAAATGCAAAAGAACTGTCGATCTTGCATTCAGTCCCAGCTAGAATGCCTTTTTTCGGGATGTATAGCACTACTCTTTCTCAAAACATACCCATAGAAAAAGGGTGCAAAAGAGAAAATAGAAATTATATTTTTATGTTACTTGCACCACTTTTCTCGCAACACCCTCTTCTTCTTACACTTTGGTTACACCCTACCTATGGGTATATATGGAGATGAGTCAAAAGTTTTTTTTTTGTTTAATGAGAATGATCTCCTCACAATGAAGATCATCTTCACAAATAATTACATCTTTTTAAACTTTTAGTCTCATAAAAAATTGATTAATTTTCTAAGTTTTTTAAACCTTTCATTTAACCATCAAATTTATAACCAATTTTTCAATAAAGGGCTTTGGAATGATCTGATTTGTTTTAGGTGATCTATGGGGTGAGGAGATCGTCTTTACAAATAGTCAACTGTTCGACCACCTCAGAAAAATTTATTCTAATTCTACTTCTAAAATCCTATAAAGGCCTTTAGCTTAAGAAAACAATTTAGGAAAAAAAAACGAAAAAAAAAAAACCTGAATTAAGTACATATTTTCAGTTGAAATATACTTGTATATTTAGTATGTAAACACCCAGACATTTTTCTCCTGATCTGTTCAGGTTTTTTCTTATGAGTTACTTAATGTGTAACTGTATAAGTCATTTAAGAATGTTGTAATGAATGTGTAAATGAAGTTGGTATGATGGGGCATGCTAAGAGTTTTTACAGCTTGAGGGGAGATTTTTCTAAACACAAATTGGGGTTTAACCCTAATTTTAGTTTGTGTTTCACTTCTCATCCACCAACTTTGATTTCTTAAATCCAACCCAAAATTTTTTTTTTGTCTTACGCACACTTATCTTTTTTAACTCTTTGCACTTGATTTTATTTATTTTTTATTGACATATTTGCCGTTGTTTTATTTAGAAAATAAGTAATAGAAAGAGAAATTTGAGAGAGAGGTCGTATTGTAGGTTAATAGTTGCATTCCTCACCATTTTTTTCAGCGAGTCAGATCTACCGACGATCATCTTCTTCTTCTTCTTCTTCTTCTTTATAATCTTATTCATCTTCACCATCATCTTCTACATCTTTATCAACATCCTTTCCATCTTCATCGTTTTTTCAGCGCATCAAATCTCCCATGAAATCAGGCGACCATATGCATCATCATCATCTTTCTCTTCTTGCCACTTAATTTGTTCTTCATTTTTTACAAAAAAAAAATAAAAAAAAATCAAAAAAAAAGAACAGAAAAAGAGTATGCAACTGTATATGCAATCTTGTGTTATGCAAATAGTAGGTAAGTGATGTGCAAGTGTTATGCAAGTAGTATGCAACTGTGTCTATGTAAGTATTATGTAAGTGATATGTAAGTGCAACGCAACTGTATGCAAGTGTTACACAAGTGATATGCAAGTGTTATGCAAGTGGTGTGCAAGTAGCCGATATGCAAGTGTTATGCAACAGTGTGCAAAGATGCTATATCTCAGATCTGATGAACAGAAACAAAGAAGATGAAGATGAAATCGCCATTAACCTGCAAGTCATCTTCATCTTGTTCCTCGTGATTCATCTTCACATCTTGATCAACTAACTATTAAAGCTAGAACTCATCTTCATCTTCTTCGTCCCGATTCATTTTCATGTCTTGATTTAACAACTATTAAAGTTGCAACTCATCTTCATCTTCTTTTTATCTTCATCTTCTTCTTCTTCTTTTTTTTTTTTTTATAGTTTTGAATAAAATTAGGTACATCTTCATCATCTCCGATTGAAAAGTGAAAAAGAAAACAAAAGTTAGAAACCCTAAATTTAAAGAGAGAAAGTAAGTAAGAATGAAAGTGAGAGATCGATAGTTTCAAACTCTACTCTATAAGGGCCTTTCGGTCTTCACATGCTTTTTTGGGTTGGATTTACAAAACCCATTTTGACTGGGTTGGAACCTAAAACGTAGCCCTTCTTTGAGTTTTTTCTTCAATCTCTCTTTTGTAAAAGGCACCAACTTTGAGCTCTGCACCATAAAATAGTACTCGAAAATAATCGCTATATGAATCAACCATGCATGATTTTTTTTTATTTGAATTAAAAATTTATCAAGGAGTGGATACTTTGGCCCCGATAAGTCTATAAAGCCCCTATTAAACCCCTGCAATTTTTAGGGTCACATGGGATAATTTAAGGGCTAGTTTTCATAAAATTGAGATTTATCTTCAATTACAGGCTTACAGCTTTGATTTAACCTCTCACCTAGTTAATTTTCATTTTTTAAATTTAACCCAAATCGTATGCAAATAGAATGCAAACTGTGTATGCAATCAATACGCAAACGGCATTTGCAAATCGGTATATACAAAAAGTACGCAAACAATATGCAAAAAGTTTGCAAGCAGCATGCAAACAATTTCTGAGCTAAATCTAAAAATCGATTTTTGACTAGGGTGGAACCATGGAAGTTAAACATAAGTTTTTGAATTTGTTTTCTAAAAATCACATGATGTTCAACTCACCGTGGAATCTTCCTCACAAAATATCAGCTCATTCTAAAAAAAAAAATTTACCCCATCTAAATCCCATCAAAAGTTGGTTTGAATTAACGGTAAGAAATGATGTCTATTTTACCATTGTTTTCAATCATTTCTTGAAGAAATTTTGATGGGACTAGAGATTTAGAATGAGCTGATTTTTTGTGACGATAATCTCCGTGATGAGATGAACATCCACACCAAATATTAGGCATTGTATCATCTCATGTGGGACCTAAACATGCAAGGATTTAATAGAGGCTTTTTAAGACCTGAGGTCAAAGTATCCCCTCCCAATTGATTAATGAATCAAAAAAATCAATAGGACATACAAGAAGAAAAAAATACACTCGTATTAATTTCTCAATTTGAAACAATTCAACCTAGCTACTAACATCCCAACAATGTTGGCACCTTAGTAGAAGAGCAGAGAAAGACATATGCAAAAGACATCAGAACAAGTTAAAAAGAAATAAGTTGTCCTAATTAAACACCCATGAAGCGAATCCACTGATCTGATTAGGAAATGCTGCTCTCATCCAAGAAAACAAAATTGAGCTTTTGACTTCTACCGACAAAATGGTATAGCAAAGACACCTTGCCCAGCCAGTGGAAAGGAAGAAGTTTTCGGTCACATCTGCCTAGAGAAATAACAGTGCAAGACATGATCAACCAATTCCTCTTGCAAAAATAGCATTGGTAATTGGCAAAATGCAATCCTTTTTTCTAAAAATGTCTAATGTCATGATCTTATTAAAGAGAAGCTGACCAGAGGAATAAATAGATTTTTGAAGGAAGGGACTTGTGCCAAATAAATTAACAGGAAACTCTGATTAAATGAGTTATGCAAAAAAAAAAAAAGAAGAATTCAATAATGCAGTTTGGAATGATACTTTTTTAACTAGTCCTAATTGAAGGAAAGACTTCCCATTTTGAGAGCAAAGCAAAATGATCTCAGCGAACCAGGTGAATACCATTCTTTCCATCTTGTTTTCCCAAGGAAAATTCCTCATTTTCTCCTCAAGAAGATGTGTAATTGACGTGCACACGGTTCTGAAAAGGAAGAAGTAAATAGTTAAATCACTTTGATAATTATGCTTTAATAGAA
>MVGT01002801.1:822716-840561 GCA_002174775.1 Macleaya cordata | reverse complement strand
GTCCCCACAAAATCCCTTCCCCAAATCCCTAGTCCAAACAGACTATAACATTAAACAAAATGAAACCCAGAACAATTAAAATATTTATACTGATCGCTTTGCTCCTTCAATTAAATCGATACGAGCATAGATCAGAGAGAAAGAGAGATACCTGGTCGCATAAACAAAACTCCTGTTTCCTAGCTCTATAAAAAATCGAGAAAGAGAGATCTGAGAGAAAGAAAAGAGAGATTAGAGAGAAAGAAAAGAGAGGGATATAGAGAGAAACCGACCTGGTTAGCCTCTTTATCAGACCAAGAAAAATGATGGAGAGAGAATACCTGGTTCAAATAAAAAAAAACCCATGCGTTTACTTTCTCTGTAAAAAAATTGAAAGAGAGAAAGACCAGAGGGAGGAAGAGAGGGAGAGGGAGAGAAAGAGAGAGATCTGATACAGAAAAACGACATGGTTCTTCGTGAGATCAAAAGAGAAGGGAGAGTGGGAGAGTGGAAGAGGGAGATCGTGAGGCGGAAAAGCGATTTGGGGTTTCTCTTTTTGTTATTTGTTTACTAGGATTTTTGAAAAGACAGAAGTACCCTTATAACATAACATTAATCTCTGCCTCTCCGGCTTTTTCTTGCTCAAAACTGTTACGCTAATAAAACAAAGTTTTTATAATTGTTTTCTTAAATCATGTTATCTAAAACTACCCATAGGTAGCGGTTTTGAAACCGTTACAAGTTGTCAGATAATTCCGTAACAGTTATCAATTGTAACCGTTACTAAAAACCATATAAGTGACTGTTTAATAACTGTTACGTTTTTTATTCATTATTTCATAACGGCTTAAAATTAAAATTGTTACAAAACATTTATTGTAACTATTTTTAAGAAAAATGTCATGGTTTTTAATTGGTCAACCGTTACCTATAGCCAATTTTCTACTAGTGTTTGATGGCGGTTTTGAAGGTGATTTTGGGATAAACTAAAGGCGGGTTTTAGGTTCCGAGATTGTAGGTGGTTTTGAGTTCAGAGAGGTGGTTTTGATGGTGATTTTTAATCTAAAGTGGTTTCGAATTTAGGACTTTGGGGATTAGGGTGGTTTTGAGTTCAAAGAGGTGGCTTTGATGGTGATTTTCAATCTAACTAAAAGTGACTTCGGATTTAGAGAGTGAAAGGTTGGTTTGATTGTTAGGACGGTGTTGATGCAATTTTGATGGCGGTTTTGAAGGTATTTTGGGGAAAAACTAAAGTTGGTTTTTGGATTCAGACATAATATATGGTTTTGATTAAGTTTTGATGGCGGTTTTGGAGGTGATATTCTTAGGGGTGGGACTTGGGTTGGGTCAACCCGACCAACCCGAACCCGACTCGGTATTTGGACAAGCGTGGGCAAAGGTTGTTGGGTATTTGGGCAACTATGGGCATCATTTTGCCAACCCAAAGTCGAATTTGGGCAAGCGTGGGCAGAAATAATTGTCAATCCGGACAACCCGCCCAACCCGAGAAACTTATATATATAAATAAATTATAAAATTTTAATTAATTTCTAACATGTGAAAATGTTTTGAAAGATAGAAATAGATAAATATATTGAATTGCCAATATAAAGTGGAGGTATTAAGACAAAAAAAAACAAAAACTTTCTCCGTGCCTTATTTTATGTAAAGTCAAAAAGATTTTGTCACTTAATAAATATAACTCAAAAGATTTTAAAATCATCTTTAATTTATTTGTTAAGTGAGCAGATCAATTGTTAGCTTGTTTATCTTTTAAAACCATGAAGGATATTTTGTTTAATTAAATTTGTTATTTATTTGTTATTATTTTTTGTATTAATAAGTTCATCTAATCACCTAAATTTATTGAAACTTGGGCAACCCGAAGAACCCGAGAAACCCAAAGAACCCAAGAAATTTACACGGGCCATGCGTGGGTAGACTCCTTCTGGGTTTTATGGGTTCTATGGGAATTCTGGGCATACAGAGGTATAGTGTGGGCGTGGCATGTCCAAAGCTTCTAACCCGCCCAACCCGCCCGAGTCCCACCCCTAGATATTCTTATTTATGGAACCATCAGTTTTGATGGCGGGTTTGGATATGAATGTAGGGCTAAACTAAAAGTGATTTTAGGATTAGAGACAATAAGTGGTTTTGGAGTAGTAGAGGGAGGATAATTTGGAGCCAAACATGGTTTTTGGATTCACAGAGTTTGTGAGTTTGATTGTTCTAATGGTAGTTTTGAATTTTGGGATGAGAAAAACAGGGTGGTTTTTCGTTCTAATTGTCTTGAATCATGAAAAATAAAATTAGTAAAATAAAAACTGAAAAAAGCTAGAAATGCATTTCTAGATGCATTTTGACACTGAAATGACAAAAGTAGGGTTGGGCTTTTAGAAAAATAAATATAATATGGAGTACTGGTTTGAAATTTACTTTAAGACGGTTAGAAGTGTATCTCGTAATTGGTTAGAAATTTATTTTGTAATTGACAACACGACTCAACATTAAAGTATTATTTTAATTCCAATTGTTCTCTTTGTTAATTAAAACCTATATTTCTTTTCTCATAATTAAAACTCAGTTAATAAGAATCAAAACAATTAAAAAACTTAATATAACTAAGGTTATTAGAGTTAGAGTTAGAGTTAGGGTTAGGATTAGGACTAGAGTTAGGCCTATTGGTGGTTTATAAGTTTAAGTTAATTTTAAGGTTTAAACTTAGAGATAAGTTATATAACTTCCTGCTTGTGGGGCCAACATGTAATACATCCGAGAGTTGACTTTTAGATAAGATGTTCTCCTCATTATGTATATCATCATATTCAAAATCCAACTCGTTCTAAAACTTCTGGCCCCCCTCAAATTAGCCCTAAATTTTATTTTTCAAAGTTTTAAACTTTTATTTTGACTGTTGATAACAGGCAGATTTGAGGTTAGAAGTTTTAGAATGGGCTGATTTCAGGTGACTATGTTCTCCTCACCATGGGCATGTAGATCATCCTCTCTAAAAATCAGTATATTCATTGCATGTGGGTCCCACAAGGGGGTTTTTTAGGGGGGCCTATATACCCTCCCCTTAAACTTAAATATAATTTTTTATTATTTTTTAATTTTATAAATTTTATATTTTATTATTAAAGGAAAATTTATTTTAATTTGGGTCTCATATAAGTTGTGAAATTATGGATAAGGTTATGAAAGATTCTAACTTAGAGTTTGGGTCTTGAACTAACGCTTGACTACGACGACAGTTATATTGACCCCTACTGTAAAAAGCCCTTAATGACCTCGATTCTTTAGGATCCACATGGGATGAACCAAGTGCTAATTTTTGGTGAGGATGATTTTCTAGCCATAAAGATCATAGGTTACCAAAAATCAACAAATTCTAAACATATAAATCCTATCAATGCTGGTTAGAAACCAACGGTCAAAATAATTTATATTTTACTGTTGATTTAGACCAACTTTTAATGAAGTTAGAAGTTTTAGATCAAGATGATTTTTAGTGAGGATGATCTCCATGCAGAGTTTACCAACCTCATAAAAAATTAGCCCTTGGTTTATCCCTTTGCTGACCCTAAGGAATGGGGGGGTGTGTTTATAGGAGATTTTCAAAAGTAGGGGTCAATAATCAATACTACGAAATATGATGATCTAAGGTCTATTTTTTGTGAGCATGACTGTCTTGCCATATAAATCCTAAAAAACAAAAGAAAAAAAAATCAAAAGAAAATGTGCCCCACAACCCTCATCAAATCTCTATCAACCATGCCAACAATCTCATTTCTCATTAACCCTCATCCTATCATAAGAAATCTCCAGGTCTGAGCTTAAATGGGTTATTGAGGTAGTATTTTAGGCATGATGACTTTTGGGATTATAAAGTCAAATAATTTGATTCTCAATTTGGAAAAGTATTATTAAAGGGTGTGATCTTATTAAAACTAGTTTAAACTCGTGTGTAGGTAATTCTATGAATATAAATTTTTGGTGTGACCCTAAGATTAGGGTTTGTCCTCTTAGTTTGTGAGTTAATGGTGATCCTTCTTCACTACCTAATATCAAGTTTGGTGATCTCAGGGATAGAGATAAAGGTATTTGGAATTTACATCAGTTAAGTCATATTCTCCCTCATGATGTGATACGTGAGATGAACTTTATTCCTATTCTCCAGCCAAAGATAGAATTATTTGGTGCAAGGATAAGTCCGGTGAGGTTTTTGTTAAGGGGGGTTTATAATTTATTAGCCAATGCTAATAAAGGTAATCCCCCCCAGAGATCTGTCTTTGTGTAAGATGTGGAGATTATCCTGCAACTAAAAAGTTCGCACTTTTTTTTGGTTGCTTTGTCACCAGTGAATTCAGGTGCATTCGGTATGGACATCAACCCTATGTGTCCTTTGTGTGGTGATCAGATTGAACCTATTAATTGTCTTTTTCTTGATTGCAATGTGGTTAATGACATTTGGACTTGTGTTAAGGATCATTGGAACATTGTTATCCCCAAGTCTAATATTAATATAAGCTGGCTTTAGACATTTTATAAGTTTGATTCTTCCAACTTTCATATTAGGGAAACAAACTTTGCTGCAGATACAATGTCCAAACGTGGAGCTAATCTTCTCCTTGGAACGAAGGAAACTTTTGATCAACGGCCAAGTTTTCTAGCTGTCAAAAATCCAAACACTTATTATTTTAGATTTTCATAACCTTTACAACAAATGATTATTGCGGCTTGGGGTACCAGCCTAGTTGGAATGTCGCGCCCGCATAGCGTTGTGTAGGGTTTTACTTTTGTTCTTCTACTTTGTTCAGAACTTGCCTCTCTTTTGTATATTTTTATCTGATTAATATATTCTTGCTTACTTAGCAAAAAAAATATTAGTTAGAGTTGCTTCTTTCCGTTTGTCATGTGGTACATATAGATTTATTTTAATATGAGAGTGTTTGAGAACAAGCCTTTTTCTTTCATAAAAGTGCTAAACTCTATTTATACAGCTGGCAAAGAATTTTGGTATATTGTCTATCCTGGAAACAGTGAAAATCATATTAAAAAAGATAATGCCGGTTTTTTTGTGGCTGCTTTTGCTAAGAATGTTTTTTGAAATGGCAGCAATATGGCTGAAATATAGGCGATCAGAGGGGGGCTTGATATAGTTAAATCCTTGGGATATAAATCTGTGATAGTTGAAAGTAATTCAAATTTTGTTATACAACTCTCTAAAAAGGAGATCCCTGCTCTGTGGTACTTGGAAAATCTCATTAGAGATTTTCTATCTAAATTACCTACTTTGGAAAATCTTAGTGGGGTTTGGTTTTTTTATCCCCCGGACTGTATAAAATCTTTGTTATCGGATGATAATATGAGGAGGGAATTCCCCAGGTTTGTAAGGCCTATATATATATATTTTTTTGTTTAATGAATATTCTTTTTACCAAAAAAGATGCCACCTTGTTCTCTCTCCTTATTAATAGGATATGTGCTTTTATTTGTCATAATTTTGTTCAAAAATCTCATTTTTGTTTGCTAAATACCAAAAGCTCCATAAATATTTCATAATAGCCAACACCCCCATTTGTTTTTATATTTTACCATTTTCCATTTTTTAGAGGATGATATTTCTGTTTACTCCACTAACCAGTAAATTCTTTTTTTAAATTTTATTTTTTTACCCTTATTTAATTAGAAAATAATATCTTAAAAATATTTTCTCCCTTAATTTATAATTGACCGTTTTTAATTTTTTAGTTTTCTTTTTAGTTTAAAATCTATTTTATCATCATAATATTTTGAAGATTTTATCTTCAACAAACTACTTTATTAAATTGACCGTTTTTATTTTTTTAATTTTTTAATTTAAAATCTAATTTATCTCCATTATGAAAAATTAATTTATGGATTCGTAAAATAATTTTTTTTCTAAATTATTATTTTTATTTGGCAAAACAAATTTTGATTTTGCAAAACTAATATTGGCATTACATAACTAGCTTTGTAAATGAAAAATCTAAATTTAATTATGCAAAAAATGTTTTGATTAGCAAAAAATATTTTAAAACATATAAATTGAAAGTTCTCAACATATATTTTTTTTAAAATTATTTTAATCAAATTTTTTAGCATCCAAATTAGTTTTAGATTTTTTTATCAGAAAGAAGGAGAATTATATTAAGCAGAAAAGAAGAATATATACGAAGGCAGAATTTACAGACGATATATACAAGAAAAAGAAACAAGTAAAAAACCAAAACACAGCCAACGTTGGTACATCTGAAAGTAAACGATCATGTGCAGGAAAGTATGCTGACTGAAAGAGAGAGTTCCAATTGAAAATACAAATATCTAACTTATAATAGAAATCTGAAGACGAAGAAGAAGCCCAGAACATAATTTGTTCTTTTACCCCAATAGTGATGTCGAATGCTGTCCTCTTTTTATCTTCGAAAATTCTGTTATTTCTTTCATTCCAAATCGACCAAAACAAAGCGAGTGGAATGAAGGGCCAAATTCTTTTGCCTGTTTGATTGAAACCTCTAGGAACCTAGCAAAAAGAAAATTGTAGAACTGTTTTAGGGAATACCCAAGACCATCCGATATTTAGTAAAATATGGCTCCAAACCTCTCTAGTGAAAGAGCAATGAAGAAGTAAATGATCGGACGTCTCTTCCATTTTCAAGCAACGTGCACATTGATTGGCAAGGTGGAAACCTCTGCTCTTAAGTTTATCTGTTGTAAGTATCTTTCCGTGAACAACCAGCCAATAAAAAAATTGATCTTGGAGGGAACAATAGGATTCCATACTTCTTTGGCGGGGAATGGTTATAATTCTCCTTTAGAAAGCTCTTCATAAAGAGATTTTACATACTTTTTGTATTTGGACGCCATCTTCTAAAGTCTTTAATGTTATTGAGATTTGGGGGTTCACTTCCAATCACATCAAGGAGAGAAATGAGCTGAATGACTTCCTCTTCATTTAATTCCTTATTAAAAATCAGTTTCCAGCCATTACCATTTGCAGATTGAGAGCAGAATTCAGACAAAAAACCTTTCTTGGATATTGAAAGATTGAATAAAAGTGGAGCAACTAGTCTCAAAGGTCTGTCCCTAATCCAAGTATCAAACTAGAATGAAATTTACTTATCTGATTGAAGACAAAGTTGTGAAAATCTTGCTACAAGGGGAGCAAACGAAGCTATGCTCTTCCAACAAGATAAACCAATTGAAGTTTTAACCGGATCTGGGTACCAATTTGAGTTTGCCACCCCAAATTTTTCAGCAATGATAAAGTACCAAAGACTATTTTTTTCCACACCAAACCTCCAACACCACTTACTCAGCATAGCACTGTTCATAAGATGCAATCTCTTAATCCCTAACCCACCATCTTTGATAGGTTTGCAAATCAATTCCCAATTTCCAAGATGAAAACCTTTGAGTCTCCCTGTTTTTTCCAAAGAAAATCCCTAATTTTTTTCTCAAGATATTTATGAATGATATTGACGCTTTGAAGATTGAAAAGAAATACATTGGTAAGCGTGAAAGAACACTTTTTACTAATGTCAATCTGCCTCCTTTTGAGAGAAGCTTTTTTTTTAACTTGCCAATTTTTTTATCAAACCCCTCAATAATGGGGCCCCAAATAGATTTAGAGGTTACCTTTGCGCCTAATGGCATGCCCAAGTAGGAGAAAGGTAATGAGTCTGCTGAACCCCAAGTCGATCAGCCCATCCAAATTAATTTTGGATTAATAAGACATAATTAGGGAGAAAAGTTAGGATAATTTAGATACAATCTAATTGAAGGAAAATTTTTAGGAAAGATTTA
This sequence comes from Macleaya cordata, assembly GCA_002174775.1. NCBI lineage: Eukaryota > Viridiplantae > Streptophyta > Magnoliopsida > Ranunculales > Papaveraceae > Macleaya > Macleaya cordata. The sequence continues at coordinate 832,752 of MVGT01002801.1, read as the reverse complement.
ATCTATTACCCTAATTTAATGCTTCATAATATCTTATTACCAAATTTAAGAGCTGGTCAAAATTAGTATCTCCCTTATCTAATAAGAGCAAAAATTTCCATACATCTGATTTTGAGAATTTTGGGGGTTTTGGCTATTTTAAAAAGTTCATTGAATTTTTAGGCGGGAATTTCTAAATTTTGGATGTTTTAGCCGTTCTCCGTTTATTTATCCCTCTCAAAGAAACAAATCTGTAATTATTATTTACCACACATTAAAAAAATAGTGCAATAACCACTCTCTAAATATAATTCTCTCTAAAATCAATTAGAAATTTTATTTATATTTGAGCCATCGATTTGTAAGAACCCGGGTCTGGGCTCTGGAGAAGGGCATTCGTACATCAGGGGTGGGCAATTTTACGTTACTGTCAAGAAACTATTATGTAGTTCATAGACAAGGTTAAAAAATTAGAAATAAAAAATTCTTGATATCTCTAAACAAGCAATCTGAATACAAAAAATTAAAATAAAATAAAATAAAAATTTTGAACTAATGTGTAAAAAAGGATCATACCACAATCAAAGGAAACTAAAATTTTAAACTCTTAATCGATTTTCGAACTCAATTTTGGCCTCCATTTGGACTCAGAACTTTCACTTTCAAAACAATCAATTTTATAACTGGATTAAGATAGAAAGAGAGAGAGAGATGCATACCATCAACTGAACCTCTAGTAATTAGGTCCAGTTGAGATGCATATAAAATAGCCTTTTGGCATGGGTGAGCTCCACAGCCCGATGAACTCTAATAGCTTTGTTATACCCGAAAAAAGAACAAAATATGAATGAGAATAAAACAATTTTAAGAGTACCTAATACTAATCTAAAATGATTGCCAAGCTTACTGCTTTGATATTATAATAATGTGAAATTAGATAATATAAATTACATTATCTATGCTAAAATACATGATAAGAAATTAATATTAAAATGACTTATCTAACATAAAATATCATTATAGTTGAAAAAAAAGTAATACTAGGTCGTTGCTCTCATAGCCAACTAGAATGAGTTCGGCATCAAAATATTCCATGCCCCATGCTGTCGTTCGCAGTGTTCCAGTAGAAACTTAAGTGCTGTTTCTAGAGTGTACTCCTTACCATTTCTCTTAAAAATAGTAATATAGACAAACAAAAAAATTGTTAATCATTATAAACCTGAATTTAGTCTTAGTGAGTTGATGAATCATCTCAAAACTTAATTACATTATCTTAAAGACGATCAACTCATTCCAAAATTGATTAACATATACCGGCATTGCAGTTATAAACATGTCTTCATAAAGTGTTCCCAATTTCAACACATAATAAGAACCTGCGAAAAAATATCTAATTATACTTATACCAAATCATATATAAAATAAGACAAGTAACAAACAAAAATACTTATGTAATATAATACTTATGAATTTTAAAACCGTATTCTTGTTACATACACTTTTTGTCTTTTTTAATGCATAACGTATTTTTTGAGTTTAGAACGTTTAGAAAGCATTATTGATTAGGATTTGATATTAGGAGCTTATCCATTAATAAAAAAATCTTTAAAAATAGTTGTAACATTAATTAAAAAATAATTATGAATTTAATTTTAGAATATGTTCTTATTATGTTTAATTTGTACATTTTGTAGGTGTCTCACAACCGTTACGAGATGGCTCCTACAATGCTTCATAACTGTTACGACAAATTCGACACACCTCAATTCCTTACAGTTTTATAATGTTACAAATATATTTAGTAAGTTATATGAATATTACAAATTTTCTTTTTTAATCTTAGTGACATGTATTCATAAAAATAAAATAAAATAACATGTATTCATAATATGCATACGAATCGAAATTAGGATATTTATGATGCATAAATTATATGAGAATGATATTATGGGTATTGAGATGCACAAATTTGTATGTCTTTGATTCTCATGATATGGAAAATTTGATGTAAATACTATTTTAGCTTTGAAAGGGTGAATATGTATGCATAATCAAAATATAAAGAATATTTTAGCATTTAAATTTTTCGAAGAACACTTGGTTGTTAAAGTATAATAGCAGGGTCTTACCATCCTAAATAATGTATTGAAGATATAGATAGGGAGGGTGCACAGAATACATAACCAAAAGTTTTATCTGAGAATTACGACTGTAACCTAATGGAATTAAAAAATATTTGACATTTAAAAAAAAACTATAAATATTTATGATTATCCAAATATAGGTTGTGAAGATATAGTGATAGAAATGTTGAGGGAAATTTCTCTCATTGATATTGATTTTCGACCTATTGCAGCATTTATACTTTATGGTAATTTTTATAATTGGTTAGCCTGTCTATGTTTAATATTTTTTATTTTACTATTAAATGTAGGTTTAGCATTAACTTATAAATATTTTTAATATTTATCTTTTTTATCTAAATTAGACATACTTTCGAAGGACTGTCTCAGTTAAGAAATAGATGCCTCAATCATGAAAATTTATTTGTTAGAAATGTGGTAATAATAGTAAACCCAAGTTTTTAATTAATAGCAAAATTGACGGGGATGGTTCAAGATGAGAAGATATCTAGTAAAATTTTGTAGTTTATTACATAATTAATTATTTTAAATAAATTATTGGTTGTAAATCTTATTTACTTAACTTGTATGTAGATTATAAAAGTTTAGAATACTGTTTAAAAGAAGGTAGAAAGAATATTTGGTACGAAGAAAGTATAAATCTTTTATATTCAAGTATCTGGTAAGAATTTGTTTTATAAAATAACTATGTTGAAAAGTTTTCCAGACAATATAGGACATATACTAATTAGAAAACAAATGATTATATTAATAATTTATTTATATTATTGCATTATTAGGTTAAAATACAATATTTTCTAAGAATTAATAATCCATTTATTAATGGATCACAACCATCCATCTTGCGCAGAATATTGGATCATGTTTGTCGTCGATTGACCTCACTGTTTAAAGATCATAGTACGTAATCTTATGGGTTTTGTTTTATCTGAACTTTAATATGGGCCTACATTCTAGGCTTAATTTTAAATTAAAGTTATAAGTTTGGTTTTAAGGTATCAAGTCATGAGTTTAGAATGGGGTTTATATGGTAATCAGATTTGGGCTTTACAAAATTAGTAAGAAATTGTGTTACAAAATTAACAATTGATATTGTGTTTTCTCTTCTTTCACCCTTTCTCTTCTTGTCTCTATTAGTTTTTTGTTTACTTGCTCTTTTTATTTTGAGTTGTAACCATTAAATCCAAAAGTACACAAAAGATCACTTTAATATAGCAAAACAAAAGGGCAGGCTCATTAGACAAACTAAGATAAAACCGCCACCAATTAACGTAGAAATTATATCTATAAAAGTCAAACCAAAGCACAACTTGCTTGACCTAGGAAAACTATAATCTGCTCTTACTCAAAATGCGCCCATACTACAAAACTCTTTTCATATAACCTGATCGCGCACCACTGTATAAATATGACTTATAGGGATATTAAGATAGATTGCATAGAATACACAGGGCATTAGAACAACACATTAACTAATGGTCCTGTACCAGATTTAGGATCTATATCTATTTTCATGTCAATGATAACTAGAAAGTTTCTTGATAAGATATAGAAATTGTATAACAACGTCCTATTAAATTTCTAGGCAGTCAATGTGTTCGTGTTGCTTCGTCACAAGTACATCAACAACAACAACATCAACAAGAGCATTGTGCTGGTATTACCAGTACTAATATCCCTACAAGTCAAATTTATACAGTGGAATGTGATTAGGTTAATTGAAGAAAGTTTTGTAGTGTGGGCTCATTTTGAGTGTGAGCAGGTTGTAGTGATCCTGGGTCAAGCTTGTTGTGTTTTGATTTGGCTTTTGTAGATGAGATTTTTAGGTTTTTAATTAGAGGCGGTTTTATCTTAGTTTATTGAATGGTCCTGTCATTTTGTTTTGCTATGCCAGAGTGATCTTTTGTGCACTTTTGAATTTAGCGTAGAGAACTCAAAACAAAAAGAGGAAGAAAATATAAAAACTAATAGAGAAAACAAAAGAAAGGGTGAAAGAAGAGAAGCATACCACCAAATTATAAGATTTTATTTAAGTGTGGGCCACATGAAAGTTGTTTTACAAAATATGGGTTATATCTAAGTTATCCAATTCATAAAAGGAGTCCCACTCCAATTGTCAATTTGAGGTGTATTAGGTTTCTAATTATTTTCTTTGATGTGTAAGAAGAGTTAAGACAGATTAGAAAACCGGTCCCCTCTCTGCCTATAAAAGTAGCATGAACCCTGTCACACCCCGATTTTCGGTACTCTAAATCCGACCCGATTCGCCGAGTCCAAAAACCAAGGCGTGATTAGTGTAATAGATGTGTAACTAAAAATATCGAATAAAACTGATTTTCTTTACTTTTGAAAGACAATGAATTTAAAAATATTTTATTAATAGTCTACTTTAGTAAACATTGATTACTTTAAAGTCTGGCTCAAGTCAACCAAGTCAATGTAAAGGTCAACTTAAGTCTCTAGCTAAGTCAAAGTCAATTCAAGTCAACCAATATTTAAGTCAATGTTCATTGACTCTTCAAAACCAGTCCAAGTCAAAGAAAAATAAAAATATAATGTTTTAAAAATAATTTTCGTGTTAACTGCATACAGTCGAGAAAAATAGGCATATCTACCTAACCGTAATCTGAATTTTACAAATAAACTTATTTTGAAAACTAGATTCACAGATCTACAATTTCATCAGGAATAGCCCGAGGCCAATTCTGACAATAAAGGGCCCAAATATGCATCCGAAGTACTGATACGGACGTGTAAGAACTCAGAAAATATAATTTCAGCTTTTTAACAATTTTTGTAAAATCAGTAACTTTGAAGAGAAATTACTCTCTAACCCGAAATTAGAAATACATGGTATAATACCTTTTTGAAAAGAAAATTCGAGATCTATAATTTTGTCAGAAATAGACTCGGCTCAATTTTGACCGGAATATGTCCAAAAATATCGTTTTGTAAATACGACAGTATGAATTACGGGAATTATACCATTTCGTATAAAAACCTAATTAATTCAATTATTCATGACGATAATTAAATGTAAATTAATACATAAATTATACAATTTAAAACTTAACATTTAAGTTTATATGAATGTTAAAACAATAAGAATTAATACAAATAACCCTTATCCCAAGTGATAGAATAGTAGTTTAATTCATNTACCATCTAGATTTGTTTTTAATCTAGATAGCAAGTTATGAATAAACTTCCATTAATTCATTTTTCTTATGAATAAAACCTCAATCCTTGCATTAAATAAATAAATATAACCATGCAAGATAAATACATTTCATATGCAATTTCATAACAAAAACATAAAATTAGATTTTGCTTATAGTAGGGATCCCACCTACCTTATTCGCTATAACCAAATCCAATGGTGTAGATCATTGAATTCAATAACCTTGTTGATTTTTGTAATATCAAGAATATATAGAAAATATCTTCCTAAAAACAATATATAAAAAATAAAGAGATGTTTAGGGAGTTGAGAAAGGGAAGTTTGATATATTGAAAATGAGAGGAAGGGAGAGAAAATTTGTATTTTGAAGAAGGAAATAAGGGGGGTTTATATAGGAAAATTTTGAGATTTTATTATTATTATTATTATTTTAATATTTAATTTTTTAATATAAAAAATATTTTTTTATTCCATTTAGTGGGCTGCTACAGTACATTGCATGCTACTGAATTTATATGAATTTCAGATTTTTAATAACTTGTATTTTATATGAATTTCAGATTTTAATCTCGATTTGAACTTAAGTTCATTTGGTGTTGTTTTGCTGATGAATTTCTCCATTAAGTTTACGATGTGGTGAAAATTAAGATTGTTGGGGAATACATGATTTAGTGTGAATAATCACCCAGTGGCTAACCTCCTTCGTTATTTCCACTCACCAACATGGCTGCTCTGTCTTGGATGATCAGTCCAAACAGTGCCATCCTATGTGGTATGTGTCACATATACCGAAAACCAACTGCTTTTCATCACACTTCCATCGCCATCCCTTATCTCAAAATAACACATGCATCAGTCGTATGTAAAAATATATATTTTTTTAATATTCTTGCAAAACAAAAATATATATATGTATATATATATATATTTCTTGGTGTTTGTATATCCTCGATCTCTGTCTAACGGTTTCGATAATTAAATATTAACTGAAGCATATAAACTTCATATTTACTTCCTCGAAAAATAATTCTAATTTTTCTACTAACTTGAAACAGCATAATATTATCCGATATTATGTCAACATATCCACTTCCAGGATTACATCATATCTAACCATCTCAAATGAGATCAACCAACAATTGGTTCCTGATTAATAATCAAATCACACAATCTTATTGATTCAATAAGGTCAACCGATTTTCTTTAAGAAGTCAAAATACATAGTACAACTCAAAATTTCTAAGCATTAGCACGGAATGCAACAAGAAATGCCAGTGCATAATTATATCATTGTAATCATGCCAACTTTAAGTTTAGTTGACTAATAAGTCAAAAGTGTACTAAACATAAAAGTATTTCGTAATGTAACTTCGAATAAATTTATTCTCAAATTGAAAGCATATTTCCTCAAAGTCTAGACATATTCGAATATCAAAGTATTCATATTCGTCATTCTTCACAAATATTGTGAAACTCATTTACTCATTGTATGACATCATTTTTCACTAACTTCCTTAAATTAGAATAGTTCTAAGTGATATTTCACACTTCGATTTTCGGACCTAGAAAATCTAGCTCGAGGTGTAGTAAAACTGTAAGTTAAAACATTCAGTAAAACTATTTGTTTCACTTTTTAAATAATTTTCGGAGTTAATTGTGCACAGTTGACAACAATCACTGTAATTACCTAACCGTTACTCAAAATTGTACAATTGAACCCATTTTGAAAACTAGATTTCAATATCTACAATTTTTCTCTGAAATAGGTTGAAGCTAATTTTGACCATAAGGTATTCAAAATAGGTCATAAATATACTAACCGTCTTGTATACCAAAATTCATAATTTTTTTTTTACACAAAAATTTAAAAATTAAATTTTGAAATTTTGCTTCGATTAATTTGTTTATTAGAATCAGGTGAAATTAAGCTAAAACTTTTATCCTTATCTCTTGTTTCCTTTCAGGTAATAAAAATATTTTTATTTCTCAATATTTTAAGTAAAATATCATTTTCTTTAGACTATTCGCATATTGTCAAGAATGCATCAGTCAAACTAAAATTACTTCATTTTGAAATTTAGAACTCCAAACTCTAAAAAGTCGAGCTCATATGAAACTAGATTCATAAAGCTAGGTTTTTCATGTTGTGACTAAAGGCCAAGTACTTACAAATATATTAACTCAAATAGAAATCTAGTACAGTTCCTATAAATTTACAACAAAGATGGATCAAATTTGAAAAATTATTTTGTATAAAATACTCAACAAAATTCTGGTATTTTTCTATGAAATATACATATGAATTTTTATCTCAGATAATCAAAATGAATTGAAATCTGAATTAAACTTATCACAATAAAATTCAAATATTGGATATATATCGAATAAAAAAAACTTTTTTTCTAGGTATAATATTGTCTGCCTAGAAAATGTATTACTTCTATTGTTTATGCTTAAATCCTTCACCTTAACTGATATTAAGGTAATTCTATGTCTACATAGACATATGGTTATAAACCATTGTAGAGGATATTTTAGGAGAGAAGAAAGCCAAATTCAAGAAAGAAAAATGATTTTGAAGTAATTTCTAAATGAATGGGTATTTATAGATTTTCTACTATTGTTACTGTATCAGTGGAGTAGGTGAAATACTGCGTATATTGTATTTGAAATAGTAATCAGGTTAATTAAAACATGTGTATTATATAGACTATAGTGACTATATAGTAACATGTGTAACTCATATTTTTTTTATAGCAAAAATAGATACTGTTTTAAACTATGAAAATATTCATATGTATGATACTAGTACTTACAATATGAAAATAATTTATTTATTTTTAAATTTTATTCATTTTATACAATATATATCTACTACATTGATTTTGTATACGATATGATACAACGTATGCAATACTGTTCATATAAGATACTATTTCATTTGTATTATTATTTATTACATAAAATACTTGATTTACTTCATTTTGTAAATCTAGTTTTACGTAGTATAATTTGGTATTTTATACACCACTATTTGTTCGCGTGTATGTTACTATTCAAATATATATTACTATATATATTAAACTATTGAAAAATTATTTTCCTTGCATTATTTGCAATTCTAATTTATTTAGAATAAATTTATATTTTAGTGTTCATATATACATTAATATTTTGCGTTATATATCTAGTATTCAAGTATAGCGACACTATTACCATATACCATACTATTCACAAAATATTATTCACTAAATCATATAGCATGATTCGTATATAATTTGTATAACATATTATTCATCAATTTCTCATCATAAAATTTAATTTATGCACTATTAGTCAATGTCACTATTCCCATGACACTATTCACATATAAGGTATTGTACACGTATACGACATTATTCACAACTGTGTTGCATTTTTTATCAAATATTCTTTATAGAATATAATTCACATATTATTGTCACTTTGATACTATCCATCGAATACTATTGATGTATACGATATTATTCATGTTTACAGGGTACTATTTATATGTACTCCATCACTATTCATACAAGCATGTATTTCAACATTATTGAACATACATACAAAAATTAAGTATCAACTTGACTATCTATTCAAGTGTACTTTCCTATATGAATTCTATAATCATGTAAATAGATCAACTTGCTTCACGCACAACTTCTATAGGAAACAAATAATTCCTACAAAGGTCTTACTAGCAGTAAAAGATTTTTAGTTATTATCCCACCCCAAACAACAAAAGGTTTATCCTATTTATTTTGGTTCTAAGCTGAACACACTCTTACTCCATCCTATAAATGAGTAAGAAAAAGAAAAGAAATTTTTATATAAATTTTTTTTTATGAGAGAGAACAAAACATAAATAATTTTGTTATAAAAGAAAATTTTATAATAGTAGGAAAGTTTAGAGATCACAAGCCCAAGAAATCAGGAACTTGTGCTCTAATACAAAGCTGTCACACCCCGATTTTCGGTACTTTAAATCTGACTCGATTCGCAGAGTCCGAAAACCAAGGCGTGATTAGTGTAATAGATGTGTAACTAAAAATATCGAATAAAATTGATTTTCTTTACTTTGGAAAGACAATGAATTTAAAAACATTTTATTAATAGTCTACTTTAGTAAACATTGATTACTTTAAAGTCTGGCTCAAGTCAACCAAGTCAATGTAAAGGTCAACTTAATGTTTTAAAAATAATTTTCGTGTTAACTGCATACAGTCGAGGAAAATAGGCATATCTACTTAACCGTAATCCGAATTTTACAAATAAACTCATTTTGAAAACTAGATTCACAGATCTACAATTTCATCAGAAATAGCCCAAGGCCAATTCTAAAAATAAAGGGCTCAAATATGCATCCGAAGTAATGATACGGACGTGTAAGAACTCAGAAAATATAATTTTAGCTTTTTAACAATTTTTGTAAAATCAGTAACTTTGAAGAGAAATTACTCTCNACACGTATACGACATTATTCACAACTGTGTTGCATTTTTTATCAAATATTCTTTATAGAATATAATTCACATATTATTGTCACTTTGATACTATCCATCGAATACTATTGATGTATACGATATTATTCATGTTTACAGGGTACTATTTATATGTACTCCATCACTATTCATACAAGCATGTATTTCAACATTATTGAACATACATACAAAAATTAAGCATCAACTTGACTATCTATTCAAGTGTACTT
>MVGT01002801.1:796251-815164 GCA_002174775.1 Macleaya cordata | reverse complement strand
TTTTAGAGATAACTCTTTTAAAGTATATTATGAGTTTCTATGCATATTACCATGCATATGAAAAATTTATTTTTCAAATCAATACTCATCTAAATGGGCATACTTTTATACTAACTTAATTATGTTGGTCAAGTGTTGAATATTTACACTATAGAATTTCTTGGGGTATTACAAACCCCATCATTCAACTACACTTTAGTGCACCAAGGCTAGTGAGAGAAGCTGGTTTCCTCCACAATTATCGATACATTCACGCGTCATTGTGAAAGGTACGCCTTCTTATTTTACATAATTATGGATGATGATTTCACGATAATTCGCTTATGATCTTCATAGTAAATCGTATGTTTAGATTTACATTTGGTATCAGAGCTAATAGTTAAGAACCATCTTCAAATTTTATGAAGTGTAATTGTGCAAAAATAAACATCCGAATATCCATGATGTTTACGATGATATCTTACAAATTTGTTTCATCGAACTCTTGTATCTACTGATTAAATAAATTTGATTTATTTTTAAATCGGTGGGGTTGTATCATGATGATTGTCCATATGTAAAGCTTGAGTTGAATTATTCTTATTCTTTAGTAATAATTTAATTCAACAGTTAGTATTCTGGAGATGCATAATAAGTAGATGGGATATTAATGTTGTTTGGCAAAATTTTATTATGGATTATTTTATTCCTTGAAAGAGACCTATAATCCGTATATTAATTGTTTCTTTTTTGTTCTTTCAAACTTCGATCATCAACGTTTCCTCATTATGATATATATTAAAGTTCTTATGTTAATCTATATGTTTTTGATCGGTGGTAACTTTATATGATCAGTACGTCCATTGTCTTCTACTTAATTTGATCTTATGTGGGATGCCTTGTTTACTTTGTTCAAAGGTTTTGTGAAAGTTAAAAATTTGAAACGTATGGTAATATCTAGGCTTTTCAAGTTGGTGAAAGAGAAAGCATGATATAAGGTTACTAGAGAAAGCAGTACTAGAAGCGTAATTTGATCTCTGGGTTTTGGTTCGTACTCGCCGGGGATTGTTTTCTGCTTCGGCTTTGTTTTTCGAAAAAAAAAAAAACCTTTTTGATTCCTAGGTTTATGTTGATGTAATGATGTATCAACTCGCCAAGTTAACTCGTATGTGGTTTGATCAACTCAGCAAGTTGACTCACTGTATTGGGACTTATTTGTTTGCTGGTACTAATTTCAACCTAGTCTGAACTGTGTGAATCTAGTTCTGGGCCTGTTTAAGAATATTGTTAAAATACCAAATCAGAATTAACTCTTCATAAAACTAAACTGGTTCAATTGAACCATCTGGTTCAAATTGAACCATAAACCTTGTAGGACCCGGTTTACCTAGCATCAGAGCCGGATCTGAGGGAAGGCAGTGAAGACGGTCGCCTAGGGCCCCCAAATTTTGAGGGCCCCCAAATTTCTATGTACCTTATATAGTTATATATATTCTACCAGAAAAAATTATATATATACCTATAGACCGATTTCTCGGCTGCTAATTTTGAGAAACTACACTTTTAGCAATGAGTCTAGTTCCGTGGACATTGTTATACAGACATTATGTTTACAAGATCCCTGTGGGGCTCTCTTGAAGATGATCCAATGGTTAATTTTTTGTAGAAATATTCTACTAATTATTTAGATCATTCTCACCAAAATTCATATCATTTTAAAAATTTTAACCCCATAAAAAAATAGGGTGATTTTATAAGCCGTATATTTTTTCAATCAGTGTAATTTTAAAATGATATGATATTTGGTGAGAATGATTTACATGGTGAGAAGAACATCCTTATAAAAAATCAGCTCTTAGGTCATCTCCATATGGACCCCATAAAGATGCTATGAATAACGATGTCTATATAACTATGTCTATGGAACCGGACTCTTTAGAAATACCTTTAAAAGTTACTTTATAAGTTAAAATATCCCTAATTAAAAAAAACCTACTAAATAACTTACTAAAACTATCATTTTTTTCATCTTTCACTAAAGCGTGTTTTCTTTGATAATAAAAGAACCCGAACACTAGAAAGCTAAAAACCCTCTCTATGTCATATTCGATAAAATTATGTCATCTCTATAATTTTTTATAACACCAATTTAAGAAACTTAAATTCTTATGAAGGATTGATTAAGTAGAACACACTCATTAGAATCTGAACCACTGAGGACCTGTGAGAAGTGATTCTCGATTATGCAAGTTTAATTAGTCATATTGTAGCTAAAAATACAAAAAGAATAATCTTTAAGTTATTATATTTTCTCTACTTTCTTGGGTAGTTCGTCATTGTTATGAGAGTGTTTAAGGAATAATAATAGGCATTGGTTTTGATCTGAATATTGTAGAAGAACTTAATTGTAGTTAATCCTATTGCAATATGTCATATTATCGTAATTTAATAAAAAAAATTAGGTAGTTACTTTCGTTTCAATATTAGTATATAGGGCCCCGTTTTCAGGAATTCGCCTTGGGCCCCCAAAATCTCAGATCCGGCCCTGCCTAGCATTTGACCTCCGATTGACTTAAAACTTGTCATCCTTAATCTTTTGACCATTATGGATCCATCTGTGGGGATTTTCGGATCAAAATTTTGAATGGAAATTATAGTTACAATATAATTCTATTATAACAGTTCCCTTTAGTGAACCAGTTCATGGGTATTAATTAATTATTTTGCTCCTTGTTTTCTCCCGTGGTCTAATAATAATTACTTCAATTATATTCTTAATTAATTTTTAGATTTTTTTGAGATCTTGTTGTGGGGTAATTATGTAGTTGATTAATTTTTTTTTCGTGTTTACATACAAATTATCATATAAATGAATTTTTATAATGATGATGTTAAATGTCTCAATTTATAACCCCACTGAAAAAAATTAAATATTTAAGCAATTGTCATTATCTCAATAAAGTTTGGTAGCCACCAAAGTGGCCCAACTGGAAGTTACTATGAATATCATATTGTGTAATAGGTACTCGATACATATTATTCTTGCATCGAGTTAATGACTTTGTGAAAAATTGTTGAATCTTCGTTCATAAGATAAACGAAAGACCCAAAGGTGTATCGTTTGTGGGAATGGTTTAGAAACTAAGATATAATAAGTATAATGTAATCCATAATTAGTTGAGATGTAATTTTTCTGTGTCAGACATCAGAATAATGAGTTGAATGATTTGACTATATTAATGAGTGTATACTTATAGTCTGTTTGGACAAGGGATTTGAGGGAGGGATTTTGTGGGGACCAGGGATTTGGTAGAAAAATCATGTTATATTTTTCCTCAAAATCCCTTGTCCAAACAGACTATTAATTTATAGACTAGGGTCTTGTTAAGTTGCTTATTGTTTCAACTTATGACAATTATGGCTATTTGAAGATGGGAGAAGGCTTAAGTAATTTTAGGACATTATTTTTGTTCATCTTATCTCAATAAGACAGAAAGAATGGAGAAATCTAAAAGGACAAATCCAAGATAAATGAGTCTAATAATGTTACTCAGACTTTTAAGACGAAGCCAGAGAAGAAAAATATTTCTTCTGTAAATGTTAGAATATTTTTTAAAAGATTGTTATGATTATGAGGTGTGTTTCAAAATGAGGAAGGATAAATGTCTACCCTTTGATGTTTCGAAACAAACCTCATTGTAGCTTTTTCCTATATGATTTGGATTATCAATTTTTTAACTACTTTTTATATTTTTAATTTTATGCAAGATTTTATTATAATATTTAAATTATGCATTGTAGTGTTGAAAAATAATGTAGCCAATAAATGAAATCTTCTACTTCTAATGGCATAAATATTTGAGGTATATCTTCAATAAGTATGAGAATTTGTATTAATGGAAAAATAAATCAAGTACACAGCAACTGTGCGACAAGAATTACAATGCTTCTTGAGAGTATCTACTAACCACTCTGTGTTTTGGTGGGAGAGATGAATTTTATCCCCTTTATGGATGATTCCCATGTTAAAGACGAGTCTAATTTATTACTGTGCAAAATTTCAAGAAATGGGCATCTTTGAGATGGACATTATTATTGTTAATTGATAATTAGAAATGTGAGAATCATCAAATGTGAAAAATGTTATGATATTATAAACAACATAGCATCACAATCGTACATCAAGGATATGATCAGAAGTATGTTAAATACCTTCAGGTAACCCGCATAATGGTGCAATAAAGCCCTAAAGACTGCTATTTATTCTTGAATCAAATTCTTGTAATGAAGGTTCAAACTCCTTAGAGTTTAGACTGAAAAGAATTCGAGTTCAAGACCTCTTCTTATTTGAATATGTCTAGCAGAGGCTAAAATTTGGTGCACATAAAAAGTAATTGGATTTTAGAAAGAAGAGTAGTCAGTTTACTGACTATTTAGTAAAATCCAAAAGGGTACAAAGCTCTATCATCCTAATCAAAGTATGATAGTAATTGATATCAGTAATGTCAAATTTTTATGAGATGGTGAGGAGTGATAAAAGAGTCAGGTTCAAATGCCTTTATTTCCTCACTCAAGCAAATTGTTTGACTTATGGTTGCTGACTAGCTCAGCAACACTGATAACAACTGAACGAGCAATTACTCCATGATGAGATTATCACTAGCTAATCGGTAGTAGAAAAATTATCGAGAATAACATTGTCGTGTTCTTGAAAAAGGAACATATTTGTTATTCTAAATGACTTTGTGTTTTATCTATATGAACTTGAATTTGACATAAGAGTAAGTAGTGAAATGGTTTTAATGTCACAACCCATATAAAGTGTTAATTCTACTAAATGGATTAACACCATGAGTGTAGAGTAAAATCGATGGACAATAATGTAATTATCTAATTTTTTGTGGCATTACTTGAAAAAGGTAATGTCAAACAATATAAAGTCAGAATTATGCCCAAAAGTTTTACTCAGTAGGAAGGCGTTGATTGTAATGAGATTCTTATCTGTATCTAGATAGGTTTATTTTAGAATTAATATGGCAATGGTAACTCATTATGTTTTGAACTTACATTAGGTATATGTGATTAATGTGAAGAGAAGTCACTTGGATTACTCTAATGGCTTCACATTAAAGTAAAAAAACACATATTTTGCAAGTCTAAGTGTCGATACGTATATTTAGACAAGCTTCCTAAAGATGGTACTTAAGTTCAATGGGACCATCATTTTTCTTCCGTTCTAAGGAATGCCTTATGGATCGATGTATATATCGAAAGAATAGTGGGAGTAGGCAGTATTGCTAATTCTATGTATTGATGATAGTTAGCTTGCTATAATTGATTTTGGTTCATTGCACAGAATCAAAGAATTTCTTATTGCTGAAGATACAAGTGAGACACCCCATGTAATTGGAATCAAAATATTTCGAAGCCAAACACAATAATTGTTAGGGTAGTCATAAAAAAGTATCTGAAGATATCTAGAGAAATTCAATAAGTTCAGCTAGTAAGACCCATATTAAGAAAGATGATTGTATATGTACGCAAATGGACGAAATTTCTATATAATGAGGATGTGGGAAGTCTAACGTATACCCTGATAGTAGAAAGTGCCTTTTGTTAAGTGCCCCTACGAATAAGAAGGGGATTATTATTAAAGTTATGTCAATCTATTATTATATCATTAAGTATGAAAGATTGATTTTGTGGCAAACTTAATACCATAACTTATAGTTATGGTTGTGAAACTTATCTCAAGACTTGGCTTTGGCGACGTTGTTGCCAAGTTGTTGAGAGTTTAACGTGTCACAATTGTTGTCTCTTTTAAATCAAAAAATATTCTAATAGTGCTAATTAATACTTCGTCTTAAGGAAGATATTCAAAAACATAAGCGTCTATAGAATATATAAGCATGTAGCTTATAATTACAAATCCATTAACCAAGGGATCATCATTAAAGAAGTTTAAAGGAACATGATGATATTATTGGATGTATCACATCACATTGGCCATATGGTTACATGGATATAATGATTATTTTCTATAAGAAATCTTCTGAGATCTCATTGTAGTATGTTTTTGATTTCCTGTTTTCCATTATATGTATACATGATTGTTTCATGGATGAGTGTCACCAGGAATTGTCTTAACAAAGATATTATTGTTGGACCATATATAGGCAACTAATGTCATTTTGTCTATATCCTTCTTATGGATCATTCCAAATAGTTTATTAATGTTGTGGTACATGGAAGGGACAATGCCGTATCATTGACATACAACCACAGTTACTCGCACTAGTAGATTGTTTGAATATGACATTATGATGATGACCAATTAAGGAAAGGGTGAGTTTTGCAAAAGTAAGTCTATATTTTAATAAAATAATTTTTATTATGTCATATGGGTCCAGTAGGAGAATGTAAGATTCTATGTAAGTATGGCCCATATGAAAGTTGTTTTACAAAATATAGGTTCTATTTAAGTTATCCAATTCATAAAAGGAGTCCCACTCCAATGCTCAATTTGAGGTGTGTTAGGCTTCTAATTATCTTCTTTGATGGGTAAGAAGAGTTTAAGACAGATTAGGAAACCGGTCCTTTCTCTGCTTATAAAAGTAGCATGAAGCTCATCATTCAACTATACTTTAGTGCACCAAGGGTAGTGAGAGAAATTGATTTCCTCCAAAATCATTGATACACTCGCGCGCCATGGTGAAAGGTACGCCTTCTTATTTTACATAATTATTGATGATGATTTCACGATGATTCGCTTATAATCGTCATAGTAAATGGTATGTTTAGATTTACACAAATTGCTAATTTTTAACACATTTTCTTGATAACTTTTTTAAAATGTTACGAATGCGTAAATAGTTTAGATTAATGTTTGGAAAGCTTTACTGATTAAGAATTGGTACATAGATCTTTTTGAACATTAGAAAATTCTGATAAAGGCTTGTAAAGTTAGTTAAAAAATAATTATAAAATCAAGAACGTATTTCTTTTGCGTCCAATTTGTACATTTTTGTGTTTCAAAATTATTATTAAAATGTTACGAATGCGTAGATGACATTCAAACCATTCGGTTGGTCACTGCTCGTAGGCCGAAAAAGGATAAAAATATAAGTAGATCGAGAATTAGTCGAATTTGAATTGGAAAGGTATATATTTGAATTAGATGTCCTATTTGTTACCATTAGTTTTTTCTCATTAGTTTTGTTAATCATTTTTATGTTTGAAACTTATTAATTTTTAATTAAGTTGATTTTGAGATAAAATGGATGAGGGATTGGTAGGTCAAAAATACTACATAATGGAAGAAGAGCCACAAGAACCAGTACAAGTTTCTAGAATTAAATCCAATAGGGTCTAAATGCACTGGTGGAAAAAAAAACATATTTGTAAGAATGATGGTGCATATTGTGAGTATGAACACATCTATTGAAGATTGGAAGTTGATCATGTTAAGACGAAATTTAACTAGTTTAAATATGTGGCTTTTAAAGATTAAGAGAAAAATATGATTGAAAGAAATTTGTGTTTTCTTTATCTTTTTTAACCTTATTTATTTGTATTACTCAATTTCATAGTACTTTCGAATTTAATTTATTTCACCTTATTTCTTTGTATTATTAATGTTAAAAACAGAAGTTCATTTTTTTGGTAGTTTTTCACCAAAAAAAAAAAGAAAACGGAATTTTTCAATATTGATTTTCCTAAGAAAACTCACAAATGTGATATATATTAATTCTTTTTCTACCTGATTTAATTGTATTATTTGATTTCTTAATATTCTTAAATTAATTTTTTAGCTTATTTTCTGTGTTTTTAGTAGAAAATTAATAAATTTTCTAACAGATACCTTAATAAATTAAAGCAGCATAAAAAAATATTTAAATTTATAAAATTGCATAATTTTTTCAAAGCACAAGCTATGTAACACCCTAGAAATTTTTATAATGTCCCACATTTGACCCGAATAATCAAGTTGGTCCCAAGTTTTAAGTATGCTTAATTGGGTATGTTCAAATTGACTAGAAAAATAAAATTTTCTCACACAAACCATACATTCATGGTGGGTTACATGGTAGGTTACATGGTATTAAATAAAATATACTTAATAATTAATAGAAGTGCATTAGATATACAAATAAAATATATTAATGAATACTACTGTATGAACAGTAATATACAAATAGTAATTGCGTATAGTATTTGTATATATTTAAAAAAAAGGGACAAACAAACAAAAATGGTACGCATAGCTACAGTAAAAGTCGCCGCTACAGTACAGCCGTCGCTACAGTAGCCGCAATTTATACAGTAGCCACAATTTGGACAGTGTAAAGTACCATCAATTTGTACAGTTGTCACTATTTGCACAGTGTACAGTAGCCGCAATTTGTACAGTTGTCAGTATTTACACAGTTTACAGTAGCCACAATTTGTACAGTTATCACTATTTGTATAGTGTACAGTAGCCGTAATATATACAGTTGTTACTATTTGCACAGTAATTCCAATCTCTACAATAACTAGAAAAAAATATATAAAGGCCCCCTTCCTTCTTCCCTCAAACACCCATTTTTTTTTCTTTCTCTCCTTATCATACATCTTTTTAACACCTCCTATTTCTTTCCCACTATACTTCTTTTCTTTCCATCTTCATAACATATTCTCTCACATACTCTCTAGATCTATCACTATATCATCTACACCATACCATCATCAAGATTATTAGAAATTCAATGATTTACATCATCACATCCGGAAATAATAAATCAGGTAGGTGGGATCCCTACTATAAATAAAATCTTATTTTATGTTTTTGTTATAAAATGCATGAAATGTATTTATCTTGCATGGTTACATTTATTTACTTAATGCAAGGATTGATATTCTATTCATGAAAATGAATTAATGGAAGTTTATTAATAACTTGTTATCTAGATTAAAAATAAATCTAGATGGTATCGGTAATGGGAGACCCCCATAACACCTGCAGGTACCGTTGTTCCTCGATTTGAGGAGACGGTAGAAACCGATGTAATGGACCTAAAATAATAGTTAATTAATAAAAATTTAAAAAGTAAGATATCTTTTTGGTGCATTAATATGGTGGTTTTTGCATGTTTCGAATCTAGTATTTTTGGATAGTTTACACCTACTAAGATTTTAAGAGGTGCGGTTCAAAGAGATAGCATAGATCTCTTGACTTAGTATGTATTATATTGTATTTAAAGAATAATTACTATTATATCACTTGGGATTATGGGTTATTTGTGAGAATTATGATATGTATTATTATAATTATGTGTTTTTATGTTAGAATTAGAATGAAGCAAATGTTGTATTAATTTGCATTTTATTTTCATGTCAATAAACTGAAGTAATTATATTTTATACAATATTGTATAAACTTCGTATTTATTATTGTCGGATTTAGAAAAGTACGTTTTTTAGCATGTTTCGCTCAAAATTGATCAAAGTCTATTTCTCCAACAAATAAAGCTTTCAATTTTTCCTTTTTAAAATTATATTATATCATGTATTTCGGATGTCTAGTTAGAGAGTAATTTCAGTTTAAAATTACTAATTTCTGGGTATTATTTGAAATCTAAAATTTATTTTTTTAAAAATGTACACATATCTGTTAGTAAACTTCAGATCTAGTTTTGAGTACTTGATAGTACGAATTTACCTCTGGACATTTGTGAGAAAGTTGTAGAACTTTAAATGCATTTTTTAGAATGAGTTCTTTTGTATAATTACGATTTACGGTGAAGAAGTTATGACCATTTTATTGAAATATGTGCAGTTGACAACGCAAATTATTTCTAAATAGTTTTTATTCTTATTTTTAATTTGATTTTGAGTTGATCAAATAGTAATCAAAGTTGATTAGAATTGATCATTCATTAAATATTCTAAATTTATCTTTCATAAAAAAATAAAAATAAAATCATTCACTGTTTTAACTTACACTTCTTTTACAATTCTCACACCTCGCCTTTCGGACTCAGTGAATCAGATCGAATTTTAGAGTTCCGAAAATTGGGTTATGATAGCTTGGTATTAGAGCCCAAGTTCTTGATTTTTGGGCTTGTAAGTTTTAAATTTTCCTATTAAAAAAAATATATGCACATATTTGGTTAAAATTTTTCATATTTCTTTCTCAATTTTAATCAAATGTTTTAGGAGCTTGTTTCCTATACTTATTTTTTTAAAATAAGTAAGGTTCACAAACTTAATTTAAGTGAAGCAAAGTGAATCTTGTTACAAGTATAATTGGGGTGGGAAACTAATAACTAAAAGCCTTATTAATCTATTGTATATATTTGGTTATAATTAGAAATTGTTATAGAAAAACCTAATAGGTGATTGATTGTGTATTGAAGAATGGCACGAGGACATTCACGAAGAAACGTTGAGGAGCTCTACGATGCATCAATTGGGATGGAAGGAGATACATCTCAGCAATCGCAACAAGAAAATGAAGAATTAAGGAATCGCACACAGCGTGTCGAAGAACAACTCGAGCGAGTAATGAGCATCCTGAACTGGATGGCAGCAAACATGCAAAATAATCAACAAAGGTAAAATCATCCAAATCTTCCAGCTGTAGACGTACCTGAAGACCGACCGACCTCGATCCTGAAAGAATTTCAGAAATTAAATCCTACTGAATTTGTGAGAACAGAAGATCCATTGGATGCAGAAAGATAGTTAATTATAATCCGCAAAAAGTTGATTACAATAGGAGCTACGGAAAAATATTGGGTAAAGATTGCTACGTTCATGTTCAAAAGTGAGGCTAATCTCTAGTGAGATAATATCAGAGAAACTCATGATATTAACACAATGACATGGGTGGAGTTTGAAGCCTTATGAAATGGATAGAGAGCAAAAAAGTATAGAATTTGCTGAACTTATACAGGGTGACATGAATGTTACCCAGTATGAAAAGAAATTTCGAGAATTATCGTGTTATGGACCTCACTTAATTTCATCTGAAGTTTTAATGGCACAAAAATTTGAAAGAGGACTAAAATCAGGAATCCGCGGGAAGGTAGTTCCACTTTGTCACCAAACATATGCACAAGTAGTTCACACTGTAAGAGTTATCGAGGCAGACTAGGAGAGCGGTCAAAAATCTCGAGAACAAAATAACAAGAACAAGAAGCAGAAGATGAACCCACCAAATAAAACTCCAAGTCACAGGGCTAAGGCACCACAACAAAGTACAGAACTCAAATGCCTTAAGTGCAAACAACCTGAGCATCTTAAAAGGAACTGTGCATTATTGAATCAAGAAAAGCAACCACGACCGCAACATTACCAGCTTGAGTGGAGACCTCAACAAGGATAGACATCTGAGCAAAATCAACAACAACAACCACCAATGAGGACCCAACATCAACAATAGTACATACAACCCCAGAATAATTAGAGAAGACCTTCCTACCGACAGAGAAATCCTGTACAACCGTATCAGCCAAAACCTCAACAGCAAAACCAGTAGAGAGCGCAGGGTCAAGTCTATAACCTTGCACCCATGGAGAATGAAGTAAAACCAGAGAATGCGGTTATTGAAGGTAGCATTCTCGTATTTAGTTCTTGGGCACGTATCTTATTTGATACTAGTGCATCACATTCATTTATATCTATAAATTTTGCATCTATGTTTGGTCTAAAACCTGAACCATTGCATTTTGTGTTGTGTGTTTCTAACCCTTTGGGAAAGTATGTTAAGATTAACAGAATATGTAAGTCTTGTGCAATTAGATTTGCTGACCATGATTTGGTCGCTAACCTCATCCTACTAGAGATGACTAAATATGACGTCATTCTAGGTATGGATTGGTTGTCCTTGTTTCATGCATCGTTAGATTGTTTCAAAAAGAAAGTTACTTTTCATCTTCCCCGCGGTCCGACGTTAATAATTTTGGGAGACAAAGAGAGACTATTGACGCCTAGAATGCCTGGACGACGACTTCAATGGCTAGAAACCACTAGTCAGTTGGCCCTTTTAGCACATATGGTGGGTGTGGAAGATTCAACCAAAATGGTAGAGGACATCGCCATAGTTCGAGACTTTTCAGATGTATTTCTAGAAGAATTACCAGGGTTGCCTCCAAAACGGGAACTTAATTTCACGATTGAAGTTTACCCTGGTACCAAACCAATAGCTATTCTTTCGTACCGAATGGAACCACTCGAATTAAAAACTATGAAAAACAAATAGAGGAACTACAACAAAATGGCTTTATTCGATCCAGTACATCACCATGGGGAGCACCTGTCTTGTTCGTGAAAAAAAAAGGATGGATCAATGAGACTCTGTGTCGACTATCGACAACTCAACAAGGTCACGATCAAGAACAAATATCCACTGCCCAGAATCGATGACTTATTCGATCAGTTAAAGGGAGCAAAGTACTTTTCGAAAATTAATTTGCGGTCAGGATATCACCAATTAAGAATCCGTGAAAGTGACATCGAGAAGACAGTATTTCGTACCAGATACGGTCTCTTTGAATTTTTAGTTATGCTTTTTGGCTTGACTAATGCACCGACAGCATTCATAGACTTGATGAATAGAATTTTTAGGCCCTACCTTGATCTGTTCGTTTTGTCTTTGTCGATGATATTCTAATCTACTCGAAGACCAAGGAAGAGCATGAGGAACATCTACGAATTGCATTGCAAACCTTATGTGATCACCAGTTGTACGCTAAACGTAGTAAGTATTACTTCTGGATGTCTGAAGTTTTGTTCCTTGGGCATGTCATCTCGTAATATGGAATACCAGTGGACCCATCTAAAATTAAATCGGTCTTGAACTGGGAGCAATCGAAGAATGTCTTCTTAGGTACGTAGTTTTCTTAGCCTAGCAGGATACTACCGGTTCATAGAAAACTTTGCCAGATTGGCAGCACTACTGACTCACTTAACTAATAAGGGAATCAGTTCAAATGGAGCAAGGAGTGCGAGAAGTCTTTTCAAGAACTGAAGAAAAGATTAACAACGGCACCAATCCTGACTACACCGGAGCAAGGCAAGGAGTATGTAGTTTACTGTGATGCATCCCACAATGGACTCGGAAGTGTACTAATGCAAGATGGAAAGGTCATAGCCTATGTGTCACAACAATTGAAAAATCATGAAATGACTTACGCAACGCACGATTTAGAACTTGTAGTTATTGTCTTCGCTTTGAAATTTTGGAGACACTATCTGTATGGAGAAAAATTTAAAGTATTCTCAGATCACAAGAGCTTAAAGTACATCTTCACACAAAAGGAGTTAAATTTAAGGCAAAGAAGGTGTTATAATTTCTGAAGGACTATGATTTCACCTTAAGTTATCATCCCGGTAAGACAAACAGTATTGCAGATGCACTTAGTCGAAAAACATACGGGTCGTTAGCATCACTTAAGATATTTGAAGTGTTAGAAGAATTTGATCTTTGAATCGAACGTGTGTACATATTTGTCACATGTTGTCGTAGAACCTGCCATCATCAAGAAAGTTGTGGAAGCACAACAACGTGATTCGAAACTTCAAGAGATTCAAACAAAACTCGGGAAGGATTAAGCACTTGAAGACTGGACCCAACGATTGGATGGAGGACTACTTTACAAAGGCAGACTCTGTGTACCTGACGATGAAAGACTTCCAAATTCACCATTCATTCCTGTAGCACCAAGATGTACCAAGATCTAAAACGACAATATTGGTGGAAGGGGATGAAAAAAGATATAGCACTTTGCGTAGCAAGATATCTAACCTATAGATAAGTGAAGGCAGAGCACCAGAATCCACAAGGGTTGTTACAACCATTAAGCATAGTAGAATGGAAATGGGACTTTATTACGATGGATTTTGTAAGAAGATTATCTAAAACACGTCAAGGAAAGGATAGTGTGTGGGTGATTATGGACCGACTAACTAAATCGGCTCACTTCTTACAAATGAAAGGGACTGACACCATTTCAGTATTATGTGTACACTACATCAAAGAGATTGTTCGACTACATAGAATACCATTATCTATCGTTTCTAACAGAGATCCACTTTTCACATCTAAATTTTGGAGAAGTTTTCAAAATGCCATGGGAACGAAACTCAACATGAGTACAGTCTATCATCCACAAACTGACGGACAATCAGAACGGGCCATCCAAGCACTTGAGGATATGCTCTGAGCATGTGTACTGGATTTCAAAGGCAATTGGATCGATCAATTATCAAACTTGGAGTTTGCGTACAATAACAGTTTTTAGTCTAGTATTAGTATGGCAACTTACGAAGCACTCTATCGGAGACCTTGCAGATCACCACTATGTTGGGCAGAGGTGAATGAAAAGAGCGTCGTTGGACCTAGAGGTGTCAACGGGACAGTTCTAGATCGGAACCTAAAGGTTCCAGATCCGGTCCCGTTAATATAAAGCGGTTCCGGATCCTACTGGTTCCGGTTCTGGAACCTCAATTGGTGGTTCCGGATCCGGTACCTCCAGGATCCGCGGGTACCCGATACCCGTTTTTAATTATTATTTTTTTATTTTTTCGCATAAAACCTATTTGTATTTTGTATTTTCATTTTCTATTCAATTATAAAATTTGTTGTATAATATTCATAGGTTTCTTTTTTTAATTAAAAAAAGTTAAAAAAATTAAAAATTTATTGTATAATAGTAAATTAAACTATAAAATTATAAAATTTATACGGAACCGGTACCTACGAGTATCCGTTTGGTGAATCTAAAATTGATCCAAAATTAAACGAATCTAAAACGGGTAGATGTGAAATTAATCGGATCTACAAAATGAGGACCCGGAACAACAAAAAATGGTTCAGGTACCAGTTCGATTCTGGGTATTTTGGTACCCATTGATACCCCTAGTTGGACCTGAAATACTTCAAGAAGCAACGAAAGCGATTCAAATAATCAAAGAACGGCTACATGCAACACAAAGTCGACAAAAGCGTTATGCTGATATAAGAAGAAGGCCTCTTGAGTTCCAAGAAGGTGAACACATATTTCTTAAAGTCTCACCTCATTTAGGAATCAAAAAATTTGGAAAGAAAGAGAAGCTGACTCCCCGGTACATCGGACCTTTCGAGATTCTATAGTGAATTAGTGACGTAGCTTACAGATTATCCTTTTCACCGCAATTGGTCGAGATACATGATGTCTTTCAAGTGTCCATGCTACGAAAGTACTACCCTAATCCCTCCCATGTGATCGAATGACAGAACATTGAACTAAATGAGGATATCTCGTACGAAAAGAAACCCGTGAGAATCATGGACACCCAAGAACGTAAACTTCGTTCAAAGAAGATACAACTTGTCAAAGTACTTTGGCAACATCATGGGACTGAAGAAGCGACATGGGAGCTTGAGTCGAAAATGCGAACAAAATACCCTGAATTATTTCTAGGTACGCTTTATGTTTTAATAGTTTTTAATTCTAGGACGCAATTCTTTTTAAGGGTTAATAATGTAACACCCTAGAAATTTTTATAATGTACGTCCTACATTTGACCCGAATAATCAAGTTGGTACCCAAATTTTAAGTATGCTTAATTGGGTATGTTCAAATTGACTAGAAAAATATAATTTTCTCACACAAACCATACATTCATGGTGGGTTACATGGTAGGTTACATGGTATTAAATAAAATATATTTAATAATTAATGGAAGTGCATTAGATATACAAATAAAATATATTGATGTATAGTACAATATGAATAGTAATATACAAATAGTAATTACGTATAGTATTTGTATATATTTACAAAAAAAAGGGACAACCAAACAAAAATGGTACGCATGGTTACAGTAAAAGCCGTCGCTACAGTACAGCCGCTGCTACAGTATCCGCAATTTGTATAGTAGCCACAATTTGTACAGTGTAAAGTAGCCACAATTTGTACAGTTATCACTATTTGCACAGTGTACAGTAGCCACAATTTATACAGTTGTCACTATTTGCACAGTGTACAGTAGCCGCAATTTGTACACTTGTCACTATTTATACAGTGTACAGTAACTGTAATATGTACAGTTGTTACTATTTGCAAAGTAATTCCAATCTCTATAGTACCGAAAAAAAACTTTATAAAGGCTCCCCCTTCCTCCCTCAAACACTCATTTTTCTCTCTTTCTCTCCTTATCATACATCTCTACTTTGTTTAGGCGAGATGGTTAGCCAAAGTTGTATTTGTGAAAAACTTAATAGAACCTCTACACTGAAGCTCTGCTTGGTAGTTTTGATTCTCATGCTGATGAGAATACTTACAGATGCAGGTTTCATGCTGATGAAACAAGTGTCACATACGAATCTTATTCTAATAAGAAAAGAAGCTAGTATGACATTAAATTCTTTTAGTGCAAGTGGGAGATTGTTGGGGTTTATGCCCTAAAATAATTTAAATTGACAACATTGATAAATTATATTTATTAATAAGCATGATATTATATTATTACTTTATTCATATGATGGATTAAGTGTTGTTCACAAGATGATGTTGTAAGTAAATTATTTGTATGAAGTGTTCATACATGGAGAGATGTAATTTACTGGTTCCTCATATTCTTGTATAGTTCATAGTCAGTGATGAATCTGAACAATTCATCTGATAAGACTATAACACACTAGACTTCTATATTATAGGGTGATGTATCTCCATCACCGGAGTGGCGACTCTAAGTCAGTGTGTTGGTGTATTAGGAATACACTGAACAGGTCAGACAGAATACTTTTTATATTATTGTCAGCATATAAAAAGATTCTGTAAAACTTGCTGATTGCAAATGTCCTAAATCCTGAGAGCAGAGTATACCCTACAAGTTGGTTTCTACTCACTTTGATCTACCAAACAGTGAGGTCAGACAACGCAAACGTGATCCAATATTCTGGGTAGGTTGGGTGGTCGAAATCACTTAGTGGGATTACTTTGTGTCAATAAGGAATCCACACCAAAATGATATTCCCTTGAGAGCCTAATCAAGAGTATTAATTATTCTAGACTGCGCAGTGATCCTATAAAATGTTTATTGGATTAATTAAAATAATTATAATGGTATGATTGGCAGGTAAGGACTAAGATGTAATTACTCGAAAGGTGCTGACATTAATAGTTAATGTTACCTTGGTGTATATTACGAATATCAGTTAAGTGGAGGGACTATTTGCGGGTATTAGTGAATGAAGGGCTTCTGAATAATATTCATTCACTTGAGAGTATTCAGTTGTAGTTATTTAGTGGACTTAATTGCAATTAGATTTATTATTTGAGAATTATATAAGATATATGGACCTCAAAGTAATAAATCAAAAGCTTAAGTAAGTGGGGCCCATATGGACCTAACTTGGAGCTAAAGATATGGGAAAAGAGTTTTTCTCTATAAATAGAGATAGGGTTCATAAGATAGCCCACCCTAACTTGTGTATCTAAAACTCTCTCCTAATTTAGAATTCAAGTTATGACCTTTATGGTTTTAGATACCCAAAATTCATAGTATATTCCTGTCAGAATTTAAAATCGAGTTTTGAGGTATTTCAGTTCAAAATTGGAGATTTGCTATTTCATGTAAAGTTGTAGAAAATTCAATTTCCTACAAAAAGTATATATCATATCGGCGAATCGGATTAACCGTTAGAGAGTTATAGCTGAAATACAGTTGCTGTATCTTTTCGGGTTTTCGACGACTAATCCAGAACGTGGGAGGAAGATCTGGGATTACATGCAAGCATTTAAACGGTATGTATCTATTAAGTTTGTGGACTTTCAACTCAAAACCAATTGGCAATGAGTGGTGTGACCCAGGATCATTATATATTGACTTTGCTAGCCTCTCATATCCCATGTGGGACTATTCTCATCACGCCCCCTCACGTGCGGCGTTCTTTTGCGCCTAACACGTAGAACTCTTTTTGGGAGACGGGTAGCACGTGTGGCTGTTGGGCCGATCATGTGTGGGCCTAGCTCTGGTACCATATTAAGTTTGTGGGCTTCCAACTCAAAACCAATTGGCAATGAGTGGTGTGACCCAGGATCATTATATATTGACTTTGGTAGCCTCTCATATCACATGTGGGACTATTCTCATCAGTATCTGATCTTCAAGTTATTGTTTTAATTCATACATCCTCATGTGATCCTGTAAAGGGAAAATAGTTATTTATTTCTGCTGCACAATTTAATCTAGACCTTATTTTCCCTAACAAGTACCATATAATTCCTAATGTGTCTAAAGAATTAATCATATGCTCACTCCAATAAGAAAAACATGTTGAAAATTTTATCTTTAGCTGTTCAGCTATCCACAAATTTGATTCAAATAATAAAATGATGTGTTGATTTGACCTCAATGGTGATCGAACAAACGATTTTACACAATCATGTAGGTCACACATAAATATAAGCCAAGGGTTGATTTCTTGTGAAGATGATCTATTCACCATGTAGATCATTGTATCTTGAAATCATGAACATATTATTTGAACGTGTTTTTGTAAATTTATTTGGGCTTTGCTATCACTCTCACTAATTATTTGTTATTGTAATTAGTTATAACTACTATCATTGGATAAGGTAAAATAAATATGGAGAAATTAGCAATGGCCAATGGCTGCATAATTACAAAAAAGAAGAGCTAAAGAGTTAGAACACCCAAAAGTATTACTAGGTGTCGATACCTAAAATAAAAAAATTCAGTATCCCTGTGAACAGACCAGATAGTAAGCTCTGGATTATATTTTGCTTGTTGTTGTTCCCTAACATATTACATTGATTTAAGTTAAGTGGATAGCTTAGCTACTACTTGTTTCACTTAATAATGGTTTAGGAAAGGCATTGTAGAATGTAGCACATGGAGAGGACACAAATAGGCGATCTTGTATGCAATTGTGAATTTTTCC
>MVGT01002801.1:738132-791520 GCA_002174775.1 Macleaya cordata | reverse complement strand
GACGTCTTCTTCTTCTTCTTTTTTTTTCTCTTTTTTTTTGAGCTCCTCCCTCTCTAGAGAACCGAGCAGCACATCTCTATATAGGTGTGGTAGCAACGGTTAGGCTTCTTGGGGGTTACAATCGACGTGCATGGAGGTTGGCCATAACGGCCAAGGCATTTAGATGGTATGCATGTTACAAATTGAGACTTAAGTGAGGGTGGACCTATTTGCTACATCAAGGTGCATCAAATTGGAAATTAAAAGTGGGTATTCTACTCAGATGGGACCCACGAGTGTTATTATCTCATTATACTAACATGATCATCGGCATGCAAGAAAGCGAGTCACATGCAACGTTTGATATTGTCAAGAAGGGTCAATCATTAATATTATGCCTCATGCAAGAGATTTAGGAGATGTAAAATGGAAGGTGTATGCAACAATTAAACTAGTAAATTCCATTAACATTGCATGCGATAATAATGACCAGTAGGTTATAAAAAATAGTAGCATGCAAAAAAGGCTTAAGAAGTAGTATTTGATTTATTTGCATATATTGTAACGTTAAATAGATAAGGGCTATATAAGGTTATCATGCAAAAATGTATTTCCAAATGATGTTCAACAATTCAAAGTTCAGGGTACATGCAATGATTAAATCAACCCACATCATGCAATAATAATTAATTGGGTGATTATTAAATATTAGCATGAAATGTCAAAATTAAGCCTAGCTAATACCAATGTCCAGGCTCCCTCCAAATTCTCATATGTATAAACTACTACGTCAAGGTATACATGCTTACACCCATATATATATATATATATATATATATACTTAAATAATACAACAAGCAGTTAAGCTCATTTGGTCAGCCTATTAAGACAATATAATCACATGTACATATACTAGTGACTAAAATTAGGCTCGACAAGGCCCAGGACAGGTTCGAGTCTGTTCCTAGGGAATAGAAAATTTTCTGGCTCGACAAGGCCCAGGACAGGTTCGAGTCTGTTCCTAGGGAATAGAAAATTTTCTGCACACAAGAGTAGTCGGGTTAACCCGACCCAAAACATCCACAAAACGGTGTAAAATTTTTAAGGTATTACATTCTACCCCCCTTAAAAGAATTTCGTCCCGAAATTCAATGCGTACCTTCAAGTAAATTTGGGTACTTCTTTCGAATCTCTGATTCGAGTTCCCAAGTTGCCCCTTCTTCATTGTGATGCCTCCACAACAACTTAACTAGCCGTATCATTTTGGTGCGCATAACTTGTAACTTGGTGTCTAAAATTCGAAGTGGTATCTCCTCATAAGATGCATCGTCGCGAATCTCTAGGTCATGCCAACCAAGGACATGAGTAGGGTCTGGCTCGTACCTTCTGAGCATTGAGACGTGAAAGAAATCGTGAACATTCCCCATCCGTGCAGGTAAGGGGAGCTGGTAGGAAACTGCGCCAATACGCTTAAGAATTTCAAATGGTCCAACGAATCTGGGTGCTAGCTTTCCCTTACTGCCAAAACGTGAAATACCTTTCTTAGGATTCACCCGAAGGAAAAATTTGTCGCCCACTCCAAAGGTCAGGGGTCTCCTCCGACCATCTGCGTAACTTTTCTGTCTACTTTAAGCTACTAAAAGTCGTTGGCGAATGACCTAGATCTTTTCTGTTGTCTCCTGATTATAATCTGGACCAAGCATTTTGTGTTCTCCAACCTCGGCCCAACATACTGGTGACCTGCATTGTCGACCATAAAGTGTCGTGAAAGGTGCCATGCCAATGTTTGCTTTGTAAATGTTGTTGTATGAGAATTCCGCCAATGGTAATTGGTCGTTTCATCCTCCCTTGAAGTCCAAGGTGCATGCTCGAAGCATATCTTCAAGAATCTGTATGATACGCTCAGATTGACCGTCTATCTGCGGGTGAAAGGTGGTGCTGAGAGATAAGGCCGTCCTCATGGTCTTCTGAAAGCTCTTCCAAAATTTCGATGTAAAGTATGGATCCCTATCTGATACAATTGATAGAGGTATGCCGTGGAATCTCACGACTTCCTGAACGTACAATTGACTCAAGGTGCTTAGGGTATCGGTCTTCTTGACAGCTATAAAGTGCACAGACTTTGTTAGTCGATCAACGATGACCCACACTGTTTTGCGTCCTTGCGCAGTTCGTGGTAGTCCAGATACGAAATCCATTGTGATGTGTTCCCACTTCTACTCAGCCACGGGCAAAGGTTGTAACAACCCAGAGGATCTCTTATGGCCTATCTTGACCTGTTGGCAGGTCAAGGACCTCGTCACATACTGCGCCACATCCTTCTTCATGTCACTCCACCAGAATTGTCTTCGGAGGTCCTTGTACATTTATTATTCGCCGGGGTGAGTTGAGTATTTGGACTTGTGAGCTTCATCCATAACGTCCTTCCTTAAGTTATCTGTACCAGGCACACAGAGCCTCCCATGGAAACGTAGTCCAACATCTACTTGTATAGTCCAACCCTCTGGACCTGAGCCTGCATTGATCTTGGCACGGATGTCCTCGAGTCCGGTGTCAGCGCGCTGAGCCTCTACTATTCTCTGTATTAATACTGGTTGTAAAATAATGTTGCATACGCAAACCCCTACTTCTCTGTTCTTCAGACTCAAACCTTCGATTACCTCATAAAGCTGCCAAGTGTGAACCTTTACGTAAGCCAGAGTTCCTTGAGATTTCTTGCTCAGGGCGTCAGCGACAATGTTACCTTACCCGGGTGGTAATGCAACGTGAACTCATAATCCTTAAGAAATTCTATCCACCGACGCTGCCTCAAGTTAAGGTCTCTTTGCGTGAAGATATACCGCAGGCTCTTGTGGTCTGAGTAGATTTTGAATTTTTCTCCGTAAAGGTAATGACGCCAAATCTTGAGTGCGAAGACAATTGCTACCAATTCCAAGTCATGTGTCGGATAATTTTGCTCATGCGTCTTCAGTTGCCTTGACGCATACGCCACCACTCGTCCCTACTGCATAAGCACACAACCAGGTCCTTTCAAGGAGGCATCACTCTAGATGGTATATCCAACTCCACTATCTGGTGTAATCAGCACTGGTGCTGAGGTCAATATAACTAAGGTTAAGGATCACACAATCACCTAATAAAGATTATAAAGGTGATAAAGAACAAAGCAATAATCTTCAACAAGAGTATTGACTTATTCGATTCTTAATATGCGAAATTAAGAGAAAGAATCGAATATTTCAATCTAATAAAAATGTGAAAATATGCACAAGAGATTTTGTTTACAAGGAAATCCAAACTGGGAAAAACCGAGGGACCTAGTCTAGAAAAGAATCCACTAAAAGTTAATGAAAACTTACAAACCGATTTACCACTCGATGAACACGAATTACGACTCCCCCTACGCTCCAACAGCTACAGTGAACAATTCTTCCACAAATTAGAACTCCACGAATTTTCCTTTTAGTGGATAGTGATGCGTCTCCAACTTTAACTCCGCAAGTCCCGCACCTTGAACCAATATTCGACTCCTCGAGTATATCACCACGAGCTTGACACTCCAAGCTCAACCACCGGAAATCTACCGGCACACAAAAATGAAGTTTTTAGTTTGAAATGGGAAGGATTTGAACCAAGCTCAACAAGCTTGGAATCTATAAATTTCAAGCTAAACTCTCCAAGTACTTATTGAGGTTAGGGGTGATTGGTTGATTTGAACAATAGAAGATCAACCCCAATTTATAGTGAAATGTCCAGATCTAAACTAGAATAAACAAGTTTATTCTTAGACATCATCATGTGAGATGGGAGGCCATTCCATTATCCCTCTTATCCCACTCATGAATGTTTCCCACACATCAATAAACCAACTAAGACATGCTTAGGTAGGAATGTGCAAAAAGTTGAAAAAGAATCTCTTTACAGCTCAAAAAATCGCCAAAAAAGTTTGAATCTGGGCGATGGTTTCGAAACTAAGAGGATTGGTTTCGAAACCAACCTTTGGTTTGGAAACCAAAAGGTAACTGATGGTTTTTTGATCTTTTAGTTTCAAAACCAACAATTTTCGTTTCGAAACCAAACTTCATCTGACAAAAGTTAAAGTTTGGTTTCGAAATCAAACTGTTCAGTTTCGAAACCAAAAAGTTCGATTTTGAAACCAAACTTCATTTGTCATCAGATGAAATTTGGTTTCGAAATCAACAAGGTTGATTTCAAAACTCCTTGTTCCTAGTTTTAAAATACCCAGCTGGTGAGCTGGGTGCGGCTGACTCTCTGGGTGAGGAGGACCAGTTTCTGTACCGCTAGAGGTAGGTGGTCAATTCATCTTAATGGCACCCAACCTTTTAAATGCATGTTTTGAACTGTTAGGTATATATTTTTGTATGCTAGGCATGACATGAAATTTATGGATAACAACAAACTGATGTTATGAGGAAAACATTGAGAACGGATTTAACATGGAAATATGCATGCTTGATTTATATCATATTTATGAAATATTTCTCATGGTTTGTGAACAAAATGACTTCAACCTTACATGTGGAGATGAAACCATGTATGATATATTGAAAATCTTTGGAAGAGATGAAGATCTGTTTTATGAGTGATTTCTCGATGTGAAACCCAACTTCAAAAATATGACAAAAGGAATTTCTGTCCGTGATCGCCTAAAGACAGTAGGGGCATCTCACTACCGGGCTTGATAGGGTTCACGAAGACACGGAGAACCGTGTATGCCTTAGGTGGACTGGTGCCTATGTTACGTCCACTCGGATTCCCGCCCGAGTGATCTGTGAGTTGGCATGTCATAGTTCCACGGACCCTGCCCGGCGATCTGTGAGTTGGCATGTCATGGCTCCACGGACTTGGTGTGCGAGTTAGCTTGACAAGGTTCCCTCACCCTTCCGAGGGTGGGTGTGTTGTCTTGCTATGGTGCCGCGACCAACGTAGGTGAGCGAGTTGGCTTGCCATGGTTCCGCGACCTACGTGGATGAGTGTGTTTGGCTTGCCAGGGATCCTCACCCTTACGGGGGTGGGTGAGGTGGTTTGCCATGGTCCCTCACCCTTAGGACCAGTTACACTTGTTGTATGTTGATTTCAAAAAAGAAGGAATTTCAAAAAGGGATTTCTACAAAAGGGACTTTGGTTTTCAAAAAGATTTCTTCTAAAATAGTTTTCGATCTTTAACTTAAAAGACACACAATCTATATATATATTACTATATATTATCACTAAGGTGAGCTTGTGAAAGGTTGAGGACTTTCTACAAGGATGGTGGATCATGCTTATCCGGATGTGGCACACCATCTGAGACTTTGCAAGGTGTTTTTGTCTTCAGGGCAGAATGGGACGTCAAGGAGACAGGTCCATCTAGGGAAGTCTGGGAAGTCACGATTATTTCCTGGTAAACCATGTTTGTTGGTGGTGTCAAGTAACTAGTTTAGCTGAGGTTCGCATGCCTGCCCGATGGGTGTTAGACGCGGGGGAAGGTTGTCGGGGAACCTTTTCTGGATTAGTTGGGGGCCCTTGTCTAGTCTGCAGTCGTCAAATCGTTGTACTTGATTCTAATCTCGAAATAATTTTAACTGGGGTAATCTGGTCGTGTTCCTTGGCTACACTAGCAGAAGTACACTGCTATTGTTTGTATATGTATATGCAGAATTTTCTTGATGTTTCAATCAACTATATAATATGCATTGTTTTTACAAATGCTTTTGAGCTGTTATCGGATTTATCCCTGCATGTGATGACATTAGGATGGTTGATCTACCTACTGAGTTTCTCACCCAATTGTTTGCGTGGTTTTACAGTTGACGGTTAAGGATCAAGGTACGATCCTTAGTGGTGCTGTGACGACGTGGTTGGCAAGGGATTTCCTTGTTTTTGGGTTGATGTAGGTTTTCCCTCTCTTCAGTCACAGTGGATGTTTTGCTACTGCTTTATGGCTCGGTTGTGAGCCTTATGTTTACCTTGTTTTATATGAAAACAACTCCTACTTTATCTTTCTCACTATATATATATTTTGACAGGAAACCACAAACTTAACTATATATGATATCACAGTTGTCTCCATGTTAAGCAAGAAATTTGAATGTCGTAGTTATTTGCAGGTTCCTCCTGGTCCTACATCGTTGGGATTTCAGTTGAGTTGAAAAAAAAATGGGTGGCAAATTTTTAGTGCATATCCTTGTTTAAATTTGCTTCCGCTGCGTAATTCTTATATGCACTGTGTCTATTAGGTGACGAAAGGTCCAGTTTACATGGGAGACTCTGCCGAATTTGAGTCTCGTTGTAGACTGATGGTAATGTCCTCTGTATTTGGGGTACGGGGCATTACAGAACCAAACACTATGTCATCTACATAGATTTGAGAAACAAGAACCTCATTTTAGTCCATTTGATAAATATGGTTTTATCAGCTTCCCCTCTTGAGAATCCTTTTCTAAGAAGAAAAGTAGTCAATCTATCATACCACGCTTTTGGAGCTTGTTTCAAACCATAAAGGGCTTTCTTCAATCGGTAGGCATTATTAAGATTGATGGGATCTTCAAATCTTTTACGTTATTCAACAAACACTTCTTCTTATAGGATGCCATTTAGAAAGGCTATTTTGACATTCATTTGAAAAAGTTTAAATTTTAAATGGCAAGCAACCGCCAAAAGTAACCTTATAGTCTCTAGTCTTGCGACTGGAGCAAAGGTTTCATTAAAGTCTACACCTTCAATTTGAGAATACCCTTGTGCAACAAGTCTAGCCCTTATTTCTTACAACAGTTCCAAATTCATTAGATTTGTTCTTGAAGATCCATTTAGTACCAATGACATTGGTATTCTTTGGACGAGGTACAAGACTCCACACTTCTTATCTTGTGAATTGCCTAAGCTCATCTTGCATTGCTTGTATCCAATTTTCATCCTGCAAGGCCTCAACCACATTAGTAGGTTCATATATGGAAACATAACATACATGATATACAATGTTTCAAACTTGTCCCTGTATTTGAACACCAGTTTCAATCCCTCCAATAATTTCATTGGGATTGTGTAGTCGTTGAGTCCATGTGGTTGGATGGTCTTGAGGAGGATTTCCAGTTCAGTACCTTGATCGTTTGAAGTCAGGTCATGTGAAGTATCCTGTTTTTCATCCGACTCTTAGGAGGTAGATGCATCATCATCATTATCAAAATCAAGTTCAGTTTTCACAGTTTTACCTTTAACAAGATTGTCTTCTTTAGCTGCATCTGAAGAGGAAGAGATGTTAGAATCATTAATAACAACATTAATGGATTCCATGATAGTTTCGGTCCTTTTGTTGTAGATATGAAAAGCTCGACTATCCAAAGCATACCCAATGAAGATTCCTTCATCTCTTTTGGGGTCAAATTTTTCAGCATTTTCTCTATCCCTAAGGATGTAATATAGACTCCCAAAAACACGAAGGTAACTTAAATTTGGTTTCTTACCAAACTAAAGTTCATATGGGGTATTGAGAGTTTTGGGTCTTAGATAGACTCTATTGACTAAGTAGCATGTCGTAAAAATAGCTTCACCCTAAAACCTTTGTGCTAGATTTTTGCTATGAAGGAGGACTCTAGCCATTTCTTAAATCACACGATTCTTTCTTTCAGCAACCCCATTTTGTAGAGGAGTTATGAGTGCTAAAAACTCATGTTTTATGCCATTTTTGTCACAAAAATCTTCAACTTTTGAGTCCTTGAATTCTGTACCACGGTCACTTCTTATCCGTTTGATCTTGAAATCTTACTCATTTTGAATTCGCTGGCATATAATAAAAAATTCATAAGTATCAGATTTTTCTCTAAGAAAAGCAATCCAATTATATCCAGAAAAATCATCAACCATGACTAAGATGTATTACTTTCTACCAATACTCTTGGTTCTCATAGGACCAATAAGATCCATATGAATTAATTGCAATTGTTTGGTGGTGGCAACATCTTTTGATGGTTTATGTAGACTTCTAGTTTGTTTACCTTTTTGGCATGGTCCACATACTCTATCAACATTTTTACTTACTTTGGACAGCCCACGTACTAACCCTTTGTTGGCAATCTTTGCTAGGTCTTTGAAGTTCACATGACCTAGTCTTTGGTGCCAAAGGTGAGTAGCATCAAGTTTAGACAAATTGCATGTAAGGTTAGGAGATGCATCAATCATATAGCAATTACTACTAGATCTCCTACCAATCATAATACATTTACCATCACCATTCATGATTTCACAACCATTAGAGGTAAGATTTATGGAATGGTTAGTGTCACAAATTTGGCTAATACTTAGAAGGTTAGCTTTCATACCTTCAACATTGAGTACATCCTTGATTTCTGGTACACCGGGTAACTTAATTGTACCTTTACCTTTGACATAGACGGTGCTACCATCACCAAATGTTACAACTCCTCCTTCTTGACTTTTGAAGTGACTAAAGCATGATTTGTCACCAGTCATGTGTCTGTTACAACCACTATCAAGAAACCAATCAAGTGAGTTACATGCTTTATAGGCAATTAAAGCAACATTAGCCTTCAACTCACCCTTCTTAACCCACACAGATTTTTCTTTTGTATTATCTTGGGTGGGTTTAGTGGTCTTAGGAACAACTACTTTGGAGTTAGTCGATTGCTTCTTTGGTTTGTATGGAGTTTTACCTTCAGGTACATTACCTTTTGTACTCTTTGTGAGTTTTGAGATCTCACCAGAAAGGTTCCTTGCTTTTGCTTGCAATTCTTTATATTGATAGAGAAGGTTTATTTTTCTTTGTTCTTTGAAAGCATCTTCTATACAAAATTTGCAAGTATTTTGCAAGTGACTTGAAATACCACAATATGAACACATTTCAGCAAAATAAGTACCTTTTGCCTTACCCAGATTTTTGTTGCTAGGGTGGATGTGCTCTTAGGAGAGATCTTTTGAGCATGTTGCTCTTTGGCTTTCACAAACTTTATCCCTTGTGGTGAGTTGGAACTCATTGTAGCATCATAACCTAATCCCTTCTTATTATTCGCAGTTTTGGCTGCATTCAACAAATAAAATATAAAATTAGAACCATGATTAAATTTATCTAACAAGTCATTTGATAAGACCAAGTCTTTCTTGGTTACTGCAAGAGTGGAATTAAGAGACTTGATTTCACATAAGGCTTTTTCATGATCCAAGTCAAGAGAATTAATCTTGATAAGTATCCTTGAAATCTCCTCTTCAAGTTGCTTTGTTTTGTTAGAAATTTCTTGCAACTTGATCATGGCTTCATCCCGTTCAGTTTGCCTGAATGTCAACTTCTCATTCAGCACTTTGTTCTATTTGGATAAGTCTGTACTCTTTTTGAGGAGATTGGAACATAATTCCTCCAGGTCTATTTCTTCATCACTCTTCTCATGTTCACTAGAGGTGTCAGCATTTCTGAATATTTGAGAGAGAGTAGCAGTCATAGCCTTAATTTCCTCCTTTTCTTCATTACTAGACTCATTAGTATTGGAGGATGCGTCGGAGTCGTCAAGTGTGACCTTCATTGCTTTCTTAGCTTTGGCCAGAGATTTGTTTGGACATTCAGTAACCATGTGTCCAAAACTATAACATTTGAAGCATTAAACTTCTATGGAGTTCTTCTTCTCAAAATTTTTATCAAAGTTCTTGACTTTGTCATATGGCCTTTTTTTGGAAGATGAACCAAATCTTGGTTTTTGAAACTTCTCCTTTTTATTCTTCAAGAAACTCTTGAATTGTTTTGTGAGAAGAGCTATTTCTTCATCACTTGAGAAGTCTTTTTCTTCCTTTGAACATCTTGGGGCTGTAAAAGTAATGTTCTTTGATTTCCTTAAAGACTTGAAACCAACCTCAAATGTCCTTAAATTTCCTGTAAGTTCTTCAGGGAGAATAGCATTAATATCTTTACTCTCCTCAATAGCCGTAACTTTGGCTTGAAATCTTTCGGAAAGAGATCTCAAAACCTAAAACTATTTTGAAGTTAGAAATAACTTCACCTAAAGCAAAAGAGTTGTTGACAATGTCATTTAATTTGGCATAAAATTCATCAAAGGTTTCATTGCCATCCATTTTAATGGTTTCAAATTGGGTAGTTAACATTGAAGCTTTGTTATTCTAATAGTCCTAGTACCTTCATGGGTTACCATTAAAATGTCCCATACCTCCTTTGCTACTTCATAATTAGATATGCGACGAAATTCGTCAGCCGTTATAGCAGCATAGATGGCATTGAGAGCTTTGCTATTTCTTGTAGCAGCCTCAGTCTCCTCGGTAGTCCATTGGTCTTCCGATTTAGGAACTTCTCTAGAATTGTCTCTGGTACCAGTCATTATGGTAGGAGGAGACCAAGCCACTTCTATAGTTCTCCAAACTCTTTGGTCTAGAGACTTAAGGAAAGCCCTCATTCTAGCTTTCCAATAGGGATAGTTGCTACCATTGAACAATGGTGGTTTGTTTACATCACTACCCTCTCTTTGTGAATCCATTTAGTTACAACAGGGATCACACTTAGGTTGTTAAACCCAACAAGTGAACTCGCTCTGATACCAATTGAAAGTCTAAGTACTCTATGGTTTTAGTGGGAATAACTGTATTTCAATATGACTACGGTTAAGGATCACACAATCACCTAATAAAAATTATAAAGGTGATAAAGAACAAAACAATAATCTCCAAAAAGAGTATTGACTTATTCGATTCTTCATATGCAGAACTAAGAGAAAGAATCGAATATTTTAATCTCATAAAAATGTGAAAATATGCACAAAAGATTTTGTTTACGAGGAAACCCAAACTTGGTAAAACCCCGGGACCTAGTCCAGAAAAGAATCCACTAAAGTTAATGAAAACTTACAAACCGATTTACCACTCGATGGACACGAATTACGACTCCCTCTACGCTCCATCAGCTATGGTGAACAGTTCTTCCACAAATTCGAACTCCACGAATTTGCCTCTTAGTGGACAGTGATGTGTCTCCAACTTGAACTCCGCAAGTCCCGCACCTTGAACCAATACTCGACTCCTCGAGTATATCACCACGAGCTTGACACTCCAAGCTCAACCACCGGAAATCTACCAGCACATAAAAACAGAGTTTTTGGTTTGAAATGGGAAGGATTTGAACCAAGTTCAACAACCATGGAATGTATAAATTTCGAGCTAAACTCTCTAAGTACTTGTTGAGGTTAGGGGTGATTGGTTGATTTGAACAACGGAAGATCAACCCCTATTTATAGTGAAATGTCCAGATCTAAACTAGAATAAACAAGTTTATTCTTGGACATCATCATTTGAGATGGGAGGTCATTCCATTATCCCTCTTATGCCACTCATGAATGTTTCCCATGCACCAATAAACCAACTAAGACATGCTTAGGTAGGAATGTGCAAAAAGTTGAAAAAGAATCTTTTTACAGCTCAAAAAATCGCTAGAAAAGTTTGAATCTGGGCGATGGTTTCGAAACCAAGAGGATTGGTTTCGAAACCAAGCAATGCCTTCAGTTTCGAAACCAAAAGGTAACTGATGGTTTTTTGATCTTTTAGTTTCGAAACCAACAATTTTGATTTCGAAACCAAACTTCATCTGACAATAGTTAAAATTTGGTTTCAAAATCAAATTGTTCAATTTCGAAACCAAACCTCATCTGTTATCAGATGAGATTTGGTTTCGAAACCAACAAGTTTGGTTTCGAAAACAAACTTCATCTGTCATCAGATGAAATTTGGTTTCGAAGCTCCTTGTTCTCTGTTTTAAAATACCCATCAGTTTTACTTTGGTTTGGAAACCAAATCTTTTGGTTTCGAAACCAAACACCCCAAATTCAGTGTTTTTTTCTTTAAAACTCAATTATTAAGGCAATTTAAAAGTGTGGGAAACACTCTAATGATCTAACCACCTTTGGTACTTAGTTTCTCTAAGTCTCTTACCATCAGGATGTTTTTCCGGTGGTGAGTTGAGTTCTTCGGAGCCTTTGTACATTTCTTCAAACCGATTCGACCCAAGACTCTCTAGACTCTAACTCAAGTTACAAATACATTCTTGAGTTTAATTTTGACACAAAAATCGACAAACAAAAACACAAGAGAAAACTCATAGAACTTACACACATTCCTTGTCCCATATGAATTTCACCCCCTTCTTGGTTAATTTAGTCATTGGTGCCGCCAAGCGTGAGAAGCCTTCCACGAATCATCTATAATAGCCAACTAAGCCAATGAAACTGCGAATCTCAAACACATTCTTCGGCCTTTCCCACTTTAGCACTGCTTCGATCTTCGTTGGGTCCACACAGATGCCATCCCTCGTCACAACGTGACCTAAGAATTGAACTTCTGATAGCCAGAATTCACATTTGCTTAGCTTTGCGTATAGTTGATGCTCTCTCAAGGTTCGTAAGGTAATCCTCAAATGTTCTGTATGCTCTTTGGAGGTCTTCGAGTATATCAAAATGTCGTCAACAAACACCACAACAAACTTGTCGAGGTATGGCTTGAACACACGATTCATCAGATCCATAAATGTTGCTAGAGCATTGGTGAGTCCGAAAGGCATCACCAAGAATTCGAAGAGTCCATAGCGTGTCCGAAAAGCAGTTTTCAGAATGTCGTCCTCCCTCATCCGCAATTGGTGATATCCTGACCTCAAGTTGATCTTTGAAAAATATTGTGCTCCCTTTAGTTGGTCGAAAAGATCATCGATTCTCGGCAGTGGATATATGTTCTTCACTATGAGTTGATCTAATTGTCGATAGTCGATGCATAAGCGAAGAGTTCCATCCTTCTTCTTGACGAAAGGAACAAGTGTACCCCAAGATGAGGTACTTTCCCTAATGAAGCCAAGTT
Source organism: Macleaya cordata (assembly GCA_002174775.1). Taxonomy (NCBI): domain Eukaryota; kingdom Viridiplantae; phylum Streptophyta; class Magnoliopsida; order Ranunculales; family Papaveraceae; genus Macleaya; species Macleaya cordata. The sequence continues at coordinate 778,692 of MVGT01002801.1, read as the reverse complement.
CCTATTTCCAAACAGTTGGCTAAGCCTCGACCCTAAGGTCGGATTTCTAGAGTCAGCAAGTCGAGAGGATTGTCCACCTTCCATTGCTCTTAAAAAGTATGTACAGAAACAAGCAAATAGGTCAAGCAACTAAGCAACACACACATACAAGATTTCATCGAGGGTTTCAAATCATCAAATCAAGCAAACAACAGGCAAGAAAAACAAGACTCATCCTACAGACCCATGTAATATCTGATAACTGATGCTCTGATACTAGACCTGGCAACGGATAACCCGGCCCGCCAACCCGTCCCTAACCCGACCCGCCTAACCCGACCCTAACTCGACCCGCCAATTAAATGGGTCGAGTTAGGGTTGGCATTTTTGGACCCGCGGGTCAGTAGGGTCAAACCGCCTAACCCGCGGATGACCCGCCAACCCGTAAATTATATTTTTTTAAAAAAATAAAACTTTAGTTTCAATTTTTTATGAGTAAATTTTAATTTTTAATTTTAATTTTTAAGTTTTAGTTAGTAATTTAATCTTTTAACTAATAAATTTGACAAATTTTAATTTATCTAATGAGTTTTAAGTTTAAAATAATAATTAATTTGTAATAAATTGTTTTTAAATTTTTAAAATTTTAGTTAGAGTTAACCCGCCAACCCTTTAGGGTCAACCCGCCTAGGGTTAGGGTTTGGAAAACTGACCCGTTTATTAAACGAGTCAGGGTTAGGGTTGAGCAATCTTGACCCGTTAACCTGCCAACCCGGCTAGGGTCGACCCTTACCCTAACCCGTTGCCAGGTCTATCTGATACCAAGTTGTAACACCCCGAATTCTGGATTCCGAGCAACTTAAAAAAAATGAAATTCGAAACTCGGTGTACTAGAGCAGAAACAAGAGAAATAATGGTTTATATTTTTTTTTCTATAGAGAAACTACAAAACTTACTGGAACACTTTACTAAAAAGGATTCATACTTTTAACATTAACAACTTAGTCTCCAATACAACTGAAAATAAACATCACACTAAGTAGTTTTAAAACATAGCTTAAGCATAGTTTGTCACACCACAAGTTCATATAAATAAAAGATAACTCATATAGTAGAGCCTCCAAGGTCTTAAATGACAATTTAAAAGAAAACAACAAGGCTCTTTCTTCATCTCTTCAACACACTATTCTTGTGCATTCGACACATCTTCAGCACTTAGAAAATCTGCAAGATTTCAACAACATGAGAAAAATCAAAGGTTCATCTCCCCACCCCTGACGGGTGGCGGTTAAACATAAAGCGATAAACCAAAATATAGTTAAAAGTTTCCAGACAAGGAAAGACTTTTCAAGGACATGAGGTTTTAAAACATGTGAATAGATCCTTTGCAAAACTTATCGATTTTGAATGGTCCTTCGACAACCATATCACCCATTCCGATTTTGATCCTTGGTCTTTCGGAAACTACATACCATCGATAGTGGGGTGTCAAACCCCAAGGAAAAATCACAGTCCCAGTCAATATATATAAGGGTGTTTCGAGCCTTTGCTCCTATGGGATTCAGATCCCATGTTGATGCATCACGAACTCATCAACCAAAACATTTCGTATTCCACTTTGTTGGAAAAATTTCAAAACCGAGTTCAAAACAATGCTTTCGAGAAACCACAATGAGAACCACAACATCGAAAACCAGACCTTAGATCCAGTCAAATCATTACGCATAGAGTGGTTCATTAAAACTTCAGGAAAACAACTACGCATACATATGCACACCTTATGCTAGAAGTTTTTTGGTCATGCAAGTGTTTTACATCACACACATGTCCTGATTGAGAAACTATACAGCTAAGAGGTGAACCTAAGGCAGTTTTAGACGTGCTACGTTGTTCACGACTTAGGGTTATTTTTTTAGGGATCTGTTACACTAACCAAACATGCTCCAAATGTACTCAAATCCACATAAAAGATAGGTCTATATGTTATGGAAGTATAGGAACTGAAAGCACTCAATTTGGAAGTATATGGAAAAACTTATACCATTTTAGTGCAAGTTGTGCAGTAAAACCGAGAAGCTAGTTTTGGTGATGTACAGTTTAACAAAAACAACCGCCGAGGCTTAGTTACAGATTGGATTTCAATGATTCTAAGAGCATTAGAAGGATAGTAGATAAATCTAAAATTCATGTTCAGAACACTAAACCAGAAGATAAATTGAGCTAGAAGAAAAACATCGATCTTTAGGGTTTTATCAGCAAAATAGCTTTTGGCATAAAGCATAGGTTGAATTTTGCAATTAGAAACACATAACAAACAAGCTCCAAAAATTTTAATATTTTAACAAAGATAGATAGACATGTCAGAAATATTTTGGGCTTGGAATTGCTTGATTTGGATCTAAGACGAGGGAGTTATGGGCAAACTAGCGGTGGTTACGCAGTAAAACCAAGATTTCACAGTTCAATGTCGAAAAATACGAAATCAGGACACACAGGTCTAGGTGTTCATGTGAGCATGATCTACATGTATATAATACAAGGAAATCAGTATTTGCATAGATCAGAAAAATATTTACATTCATTTTGTAACAAAGTAAGCAAGAACTGTTTGTATACTTTCAATAGACAGGTATGTGTGCATCAGTTTACATGAATCCAAGAATTGTGTGGGTTTATATTATGAAATATAACAAAGTCGGGTAATACACCAATTTTGGGATGGGTTTACACATTGTAAAGATAGCAAGTTATATTTGATTTTAAAGATTTATTTGGGTATACACGTCAACTTAAATTAAAAGGGAAAACAGGTTACAGATTAACAAGTTCTGAGTTGGATCTAGGCATGTCTACATATGTTAAAACAGTTGGAATCCATAAAATTATGATATGATAAAACTACATGATGTATGTATCGGGTGAAAACAAGGTCCCACCCATTAGAGATGGTTCAGTGAGACCTACCTCGTACGCTAGATCCTTCAGTTGATTTGGTGAGTGCCTTCCCTTCCTATTCCCTCTCTCTCTCTCTTGCTCTGACGTCTTCTTCTTTTTATTTTTATTTTCTCTTTTTTTTTGAGCTCCTCCCTCTCTAGAGAACCGAGCAGCACATCTCTATATAGGTGTGCTAGCAATGGTTAGGCTTCTTGGCTGCTACAATCGATGTGCATGGAGGGTGGCTATAATGGCCAAGTGTCACGGTAAGTTTCTCTGACTATGCATAGACCGTGACTTAGCCGGTGGGCTAGCTGAATATGCGTGGCACGGAGGTGCATGCGCATGAATATGCAGGATGAGCCGGAGGGCTATGTGAAGCTTCATGGCACAGAGGTGCTATGTTGTGTATATTCGAGAACGAGCCGTAGGGCTTGGCGAAGCTTCAAGGCTTGGAGAAGCTGCGAAGTGTATATTCATTTCATAGGTCGAAAAAGAGTATGATTGGTCTCATGATTTGATGTTTCCTTTTGGCAGTGGCAAAAAGGTAAATTTATCTACTATAGGGTCCCTGCTGCACTTTCGGGTGTAGCTTCATTGGGTATTCCACGGAGCAACCCGTGGGTCGGGCCATGCTTAGCTAAAGGGCTACGCGTTGGTTTCCTTTGTCGTAGGAGACGGCTTAGGACTGTAAACGCAGGAGGTGGTGCAGCGGCATTCCTAGAATGCCTTAGGTTCCTATGCGTGATAGACACTGAGTCGACAGTATGCTTAGCCTGAAGCTTCTTTGGAAGGATGGAGCTATCCGAGACTATGTCTTGGTGTGCTTATGGATATGCTTGGCATGTCTTGTGTTGATCTATCCGGGGTGGTGTAGCATAGCGTGGCGTAGTAAGGGGCGAGCTATGCCTGGATCATTGGACGCTAGTAAGTTGCAGGCTAGCGTTCTCATGTTTCTATACGGAAACCTTATAGCCAGGATGGACCTCGCATATGCGTATACTTGGTTGGAGCCTCTATGCTTCTTGACAGGTAAAGCTTAGGACTATATGGGAAGTCCGAGTAATGTCGGCTTGGCCAGGTGGACGGTTATTCATGGTTACCTTCCCGGTACTGTGGAGACAGTGAATCCTACCTGTTGGACGAGTGTTATAGGACACGATGAAGTGACTCGTAGGCCGGCATATGACCGTGGCTCGTGTTGGTTATTCCGCTGTGCATATTAGTGCAAGATGACCTTAAGGTCTAGAGCAGATTTGAGATGGTTTGTGGGGCTGACTATGGACTAGGAGGGAGTCTGTAGTGCCGCACGGGTAGACGGTAATATGATTTTCCGCTGTGTGACCGCATGTGTTGTCGGTCGACCATTCCGCCCGTGACGATTGGTATCAGAGCAGAAGTTGCTCGTTGTTGAATATACAACCTCTGATTCCACGAGGTTGGCTTATGCTAGAGATGCATATTCAATGAGCCAAAGATAGCGGAGGACTCAGAGCTGGAATGTTGGTGAATATACATTCTTTAGTCCAAGAGTAGGACAGAACTTTGCTTCCGTTGCATATATGATGGTAGTTTCTTGTCCGAGATATGAGATAGACTGAGCTATGCGTATGGTACTACTTGGTGTAGCTACATTAGTTATCTGATCCATTGTGTTGGGTGCAGAGCCATGTATATGGATGCCTTGAAGACAAGCAGAAGTGATTTTGAATATGTGGGATATTCAGCCATGGTGTTAGTGTTGGATTGGCATATTCGATATCTCTGATCCGATGAAGATTGCGTCAAAGTGTGTTGATAGTACAGCTTGGTGTTGTATATTTAATCTCTGATGCTTGGTTGAAGGTAGTATCAGCTGAGTATGCTTCGATGGGTTCATTGCTCTATAGGGAAGACACAGTTGTGTTGGAGTAGGGGATGTGACTCAGTATATAGGACAGTTGATGCTAGATCAGTGGTACCAGTTGCAAGAGTGTTACTGGATGTAGGTGCCTCTGAGTTCGGGTGAATATTTAGGAGCACGTATTCTTTGGTGAGTAGTTCAGTTGGTCCGAGGTCGCTGACTACATATGCTATGGATGGAGATAGTATCAATGTTTATGGTGCATTTGGAACGTGGATTCTGAGAAGGTCAGATTCGCGTGGAGCTTTATGTGTGGGTAAACCGTGCTGGCTGAGGCCTAGCTGAATGTCGATATGTACTACAATATCTGTAGGTGGAGATCACATCTAAGCTTATGTGCATTGGAACGTGAAGTCTGAAAGAGTTCAGATAGCGGTGGTATATATCGTGTAGCTCACTCGGTGCGACACTATGAGTTATATCTAAGCTACGGTGTATTCAGAGACGTTGAGTCTGGATGAGATGAATAACAGTTACTGTGAAGGGGTGTATGCTCAAGAGCAGTATTTGCAGAGATCAGTGCTAAGAGGAGCACAACCGAAAAATTCAAAATCTTTAATGTTCAGTGCGTGTCTTGATGGCTCCAGGTGAAGGGGGCAGACCCAAGAGTATGTTGACAGGGTGTCAATGGTGTGGTACCATGTAGTTCTCAGTGGAGACTTCCATGCTCAAGAGTAGTGGCATCGGAGACAGCACAATCCTTTGTGGAATAGTACAGTGCGTGCATTGAGGCGCAGTAGCGCATGAGTGGCCCTTCAGAGGAAGGCCAGTACAGAGGTGCAGAGTAGGTCCTTCAGTGGAAGGCATATGCACATGAAGATACAGATGAGGCGCAGTGGCACATGGATGGCCCTTCAGAGGAAGGCCAGCATAGAGATGCAAGAGTGATCCTTCAGAGGAAGGTATATGCATAGAGGGTGCAGTAGTGGCGTATTGGCGCGTAATGATCCTTCAGTGGAGGGACAAGCACAGGGGTACAACAGTGAACCTTTAAAAGAAGGTATATGCACAGGAGGGGCAGTGTTGGTGCAGTGGCGCGATGGTAGGCGATCTTCAGGGGAAGAGCCACACGAGTTCAGAATGATTAGTACTCAGGGTGAAGGCATAGTTGCTCCGGTACTAGAGTACACTTAAATCTTGAGAGCTTGGCAGAGGCCAGTTGTATGCATAATGAAGTGCAGTCCAGAGGAGCTACACATATGCAGGTTCAGGGGAGCCATATTGGATAATGTTCGCGGTGAAGGTGCAGACCGAGGTACTGGAACACATCAAGATGCTGAATGAGATGGCCATCAAGCGGGTTGATTGGTCAGTATATGCACAGAGGTGCATATGTTGGAGCTTTCCTGGGAGGCGAGCGCATGAGTTGTGTTGCGGTGCTTGCACTGCGATGCACATGGCAAGATCCTTTGTAGTCGAGGTGAGCGCTACATTGTGATCGAGATGCTAACTCAGGGCGAAGCCAGCGGTGTTGAGGAGCTAGAGTTGCATAGAGCTTGTAGAAGCTATGGTGATGCTTGAGTGGGCAGCACTCGAGTTTTGTAGCTTAAGGTGAGCATAATAATGGAGCTGGTATGTATGTGAGCGTAAGGCCAGTTGCCATGCAGAGTTCGAAGACTCAAGATGTTCAGGTGAACCAGAGTGGGGGAGCCTGCAGTTGGGTAAGTCTCAAAGGTGACACATGTGCGGAGTTAAGCAACGAAGAGTCATTGGACTGCTTAGCATCAGAGGATGCGTGGTGAGGTGTAGCTTAATGGGGGATCAAGTACACATGGAGGTGTAGCTTCATGGGAGGACTGAGTACACATGTGTGGGCTGAATCAGTAGAGGAAGCTTAGATGTAGAGGATTGAACATCAATGGATGTATTTAACTAGTGAGCTACATATGATACTTTAGGAATGACCTGCGGGTCTATCTTGCGAGACAATATTTGGGGCTATGTGTAGCCGTTTGAGACACGGTGGTGTCATGGAGCAGATGAGAGTACATTGTTACCGGAGCCGAGTTCAGCAAGGGTGTTGGGCGAAGTGTCAGTTGTTCTGAATGTAACAGAGGTCAAAAGGGGCTGCATACAGCACAAGGCATCAAGTCAGATAGAGTACTTGATTAGAGACCAGAGCACTAGTACGAAGTCTGGAGGTAAACCATGAGTTTAGTCGATGAGGGCATTCGACCGAGTGAGTGGGAGAGAATATCACGGTAAGTTTCTCTGACTATGCGTAGACCGTGACTTAGCTGGTGGGCTAGCTGAATATGCGTGGAGGTGCAGGCCCATGAATATGCAGGATGAGTCGGAGGGCGATGTGAAGCTTCATGGCACGGAGGTGCTATGTTGTGTATATTCAGGAGCGAGTCGGAGGGCTTGGCGAAGCTTCAAGGCTTGGAGAAGCTGCGAAGTGTATATTCATTTCATGGGCCGAAAAAGAGTATGATTGGTCTCATGATTTGATGTTTCCTTTTGGCAGTGGCAAAAAGGTAAATTTATCTACTATAGGGAGGGGTCCCCGACCTCCCTGCTGCACCTTCGGGTGTAGCTTCATTGGGTATTCCATAGAGCAACTCGTGGGCCGGGCCATACTTAACTGAAGGGCTACGCGTTGGTTTCCTTTGTCGTAGGAGACGGCTTAGGACTGTACACGCAGGCGGTAGTACAGCGGCATTCCTAAAACACCTTAGGTTCCTATACGTGCTAGACAGTGATTCGACAGTACGCTTGGCCTGAAGCTTCTTTGGAAGGATGTAGCTATCTGAGACTATATCTTGGTGTGCTTATGGATATGCTTGGCAGGTCTTGTGTTGAGCTATCCAGGGGGGTGTAGCACAGAGTGGCATAGTATGGGGCGAGCCATGCCTAGATCATTAGATGTTAGTAAGTTGCAGGCTAGCGTTCTCATGTTGCTATACGGAAACCTTATAGCCAGGATGAACCTCGCATATGTGTATGCTTGGTTGGAGCCTCTATGCTTCTTGACAGGTGAAGCTTAGGACTGTATGGGAAGTCCGAGTAATGTCGACTTAGCCAGGTGGACGGCTATTTATGGTTACCTTCCCAGTACTGTGGAGACAGTGAATCCTACCTATTCGACGAGTGTCATAGGACACGATGAAGTGACTCGTAGGACAGCATATGCGCGTGGCTCGTGTTGGTTATTCCACTGAACATATTGGTGCAAGATGACCTGAAGATCTAGAGCAGAATTGAGATGGTTTGTGAGGTTGACTATGGACTAGGAGGGAGTCTCTAGTGCCGCACGGGTAGATGGTAATATGATTTTTCGCTGCGTGACCGTATGTATTGTCGGTCGACCGTTCCGCCCGTGACACAAGGCATTTAGATGGTATGCAGGTTACAAATTGAGACTTAAGTGAGGATGGACCTATTTGCTACATCAAGGTGCATCAAATTGGAAATTAAAAGTGGGTATTCTACTCAGATGGGACCCACTAGTGTCATTATCTCATTATACTAGCATGATCATTGGCATGCAAGAAGGTGAGTTACATGCAGCATTAGATATTGTTAAGAAGGGTCAATCGTTAATGTTATGCCTCATGCAAGAGATTTAAGAGATGTAAAATGGAAGGTGTATGCAACAATTAATCTAGTAAATACCATTAACATTACATGCGATAATAATGACCAGCAAGTTATAAAAAATAGTAGCATGCAAGAAGGCTTAAGGAGTAGTATTTGATTAATTTGCATATATTGTAACATTAAATAGATAAGGGCTGTATAAGGTTATCATGCAAAAATGTATTTGCAAATGATGTTCAACAATTCAAAGTTCAGGGTATATGCAATGATTAAATCAACCCACATCATGCAATAATAATTAATTAGGTGATTATTAAATATTAGCATAAAATGTCAAAATTAAGCCTAGCTAATACCAATATCCAGGCTCCCTCCAAATTCTCATATATATAAACTACTACGTCAAGGTATACATGCTTACACCGATATACATATATAAATAGTGCGACAAGCAGTTAAGCTCATTTGGTTAGCCTATTAAGACAATATAATGACATGTACATATACTAGTGACTAAAATTAGGCTCCATAAGGCCTAGGACAGGTTCGAGTCTGTTCCCAGGGAATAGAAAATTTTCTGCACACGAGAGTAGTTGGGTTAACCCAACCTAAAACATCCACAAAACGGTGTAAAATTTTAGGGTATTACAGTGATAGTATCCAGATCCTGGAAACGAGACTCCCACCAATCCAGAGCATCATCTACAAGCTGAAAAGCCACAAACCTCTGTTTATACTCTTCCAAACACTCAAAAGTCTGAAACGTCTTCTCTAACTCCTTGATCCATTGATGTGCTACTAAAGGATCCCTAGAACCCCCAAAAGTTCATAGCTTCAAACTCAAAAAGTGCTTATACAACTCCTGCCACGAGTGCGCTCCTGCTCGTACCACTGGTGGTTGTGGCACTTGAACCGGAGCTGGTGCCACTAGACCCCAAGCACCCAATCTAGCATCCAGCTTGGCATCCACAACTGCCCCTACTGACTTCATGATTAACTGACGCAACATTGTCCACTCTAGCATTTGAGGGTTGACACTTCCTGTCGATTCTAATTCGAACTTTGCCCGATCTCTCCTTGTTGTGGTAGTGGAGGAACCTCAGGTTGCGGTGCATTCACCTCATCAATAGGAACATCATCGTTGTTCCCCTGAGCACCCCTACTTCCACGCCGACCACCTCTACCTCTTCGTCGCCTCCCAGATATAGTTCTGAGATGCAAGCAAAAAGAGGGTAAGAAACGGAACTAAGCCTATTTCTATCTAAGCCAAGCACCAAACAACAAGCAAGCAATTCATTCATGTGCACTCTTAGGTTTTGTACTTATCGTGTCACAAACACATCCTAACTCGTATTACTCCCTCTAGGACTTTGACCCTGAGGCTCTGATAAGAACTGTAATGCACCGCCCTCATATTTCAGTTCTGCAGTCCCTACTCAATAAGAACTGGGCATTTTCGCAAAACTATTAACAATCTATAGTTCTAGGGTGTACGCGTTACACCAAGCTCATAAGAAGCTTGCACTCACATTAACTACGCAAGTAAAATACATCTGAAATAAACTTTATTAACTCAAAGATAAATTGTCATATGAACAAACGAATAAACAAATATTCTCAAAGAATAATGGACTAACATGTGTCCAAATTCAACTAAACTTAATTAAAAGAATAACTAATGTCTTTACGGAAATCTAGAAAACTCTGAAGACTTATTCTTGCTTTACAACCACCTCAACTACTAAGTATTCGCCTGATGACCTGGACCTGCAAAGATTAATGAGGCTAGGTCAAAACCTAGCTAGCAAGTTCATTAGTTCTCTTGGCTTAGATTCAGGATAACCACTTGTTTCACAAGAGTGTAATAACATTATAGCATAAGATATGTCAGGATAAGAGATTAAACAAGATAAATGGATGCATAAGATAACGGCTGTTGTGTTTTATGATCTTCAGTTAAAATTAGGTTCTCGCAACAAGTGGTGTACTCTAGTTACTACTTACGTTTCACCCGTTCCAGTAGTTCACTCGAGACACTGGCTGTGTGCCACATGAATTCGATGAACCACCTCGAAATCCATCCCCCAAACACTGGTAACCCTGTCCGTGTTACTTACGTGTCAAGCGATTCTGTAAACCTCACTTGGCGATTCCGTAGACCTCACTTAGAGAGGACCAGGCCTATACAGGACCTTAACTATGTTTGCACACAAGCCAAACAAGTTGTTTAAGCATACATCAAGCTTATGGAGGTTTCTTACATATTATAAGTGTCCACATGTGTTCATCATCATGAAAGCTATTTAACCAAAAGTATAAGTAAACATTCAATACTCATATATACATAACTTCATTACATATGCAAGTTATTCACCTTGTTAGAGCCTATGCATGATACTACCATCATCAAAGCAAGGTATTCAGCTTGTTTTACTGTCAAAAGCCCCCCAGTATCGATACCTACCCAGGTGGTATCGATACTGGCTTTGGTATCGATACCAACATGGTCGGTATCGATACTGGCCTTAACGGAACCCTTCAGGCGTGGCTAGTATCGATTCCTACCCGCGTGGGTATCGATACTGCCCTAGTATCGATACCACATCAGCCTGGTATCGATACTGGCACCACCTGTCGAACAGGTTTCTGCCAATATCGATACCTACTCTGTGGGTATCGATACCCCCTAGATTTGGACTCGATTCTAGGGTTGTTCATCATCAAATCTCCGTGAAATCTTAGTTTTCACACCTGCAAACATTAGGGGATCATATACACATCTCATTTACATAGATTCCATGCATTCTAACTATTGGAAACACACAAACATCATACGATCATGAATTACATGCACTCTCTCACATAATTCTCATGCAACAACATATAAACAACATTCAAACTAGGTTTTCATGCATTCAATCATTAAGGAAGCATAACAACCATATGAATAACCTAAATCTGTACCAAAAGAGCAAGTTACTACTTGCTTCAAAATGAAACAATTCCGCTACTCGAAGAAGAAGAAGAAGAATCCCTACGCTTGACACTTTCAACCCTTTCTCTCACGCACGCGATCCTTCCTCGATCAACCTTTAAGAAAAACTTGGAGTTTCTCTACCTTCTTGCCCTGGTCGGCCTTCTCTCTCTCTCTCTCTCTCTATAAGTCGACCAAAAGAAAACAAGAGGGGTTTTGGGTTTAGTTTATATTTATAACTAGTATAAACCCTAAACTTACTAAACTCTGTCAGGGTACCCTTAACAATTATGGGTGCCCCCTAGCATTAGTAATTTCTAAAAAAAAGGTATTACACTCTCACCTATCAAGTAGTGTCTCCAAATTTTGAGTGCAAACACTACCACTGCTAATTCGAGATTATGAGTCGGGTAGTTATGCTCATGAATCCTCAACTGTCTTGAAGCATAAGCAACAACTCGATCGTTCTGCATCAAAACATATCTCAGTCCTTGATGCTTCGCATCTGTAAACACTACGAGTCTGGTTCCACTCTCTGGTATGATTAAAACTATGGATGTCGTCAACTTAGCTTTCAATTCTTGAAACGTTTGCTCACACTTGTCATCCCACTTGAATGGAACGTCCTTCTTGGTGAGACTTGTTAAAGGACCTGCTATACGCGAGAATCCTTCGATGAACCGCCTACAGTACCCAGCTAGACCTAAGAAACTTCGAACCTCTGTCACTGTAGTGGGTTGCTGTCACTCCAGTGCAACCTGAACCTTGGAGGGATCCACTGTCACTCCCGCCCCTGACACTACGTGTCCCAAAAACTTCACCTCTTGTTGCCAAAATTTGCGTTTATCGAATTTAGCATATAATTGATGCTCTCATAAAGTCTGAAGCATTCTACGCAAATGAATCTCGTGGTCTTCTCATGTCTTGGGATAAATTAGAATGTCATCACTGAAGACAATCACGAACTGATCCAAGAAGTCTCTAAAAACCTGATTCATTAGATCCATAAACATGGCTGGTGCATTAGTAAGCCAGAACTACATTATTAAAAACTTATAAGACCCATACCTCGTCAGAAATGTTGTCCTTGGAATGTCCTGCTCTCGAACTTTAAGCTGATGATAACCTGACCTTAAGTCTATCTTAGAGAACCATTATGCTCCCTTAAGCTGATCAAAACAGATCATCTATCCTAGGCAAAGGATACTTATTCCTTACCGTAACCTTGTTCAATTCCCGATAGTCTATATATACTTTCATAGACCCATCTTTCTTTTTAACAAAAAGAACTAGTGCCCCCCAAGGTGACGAACTACGACGTATGAAACCCTGAGCCAAAAGCTTGTCTATTTAGTTCTTCAATTCTTTCATCTCTATTGGAGCCATCCGATAAGGTATCTTAGCAATCTGTTTTGTGCCTGGAACCAGCTCTAAGCAGAAGTCTATCTCTTTGTGAAGTGGTAAACCTGGGACCTCGCCAAATACATCACGATATTCGTGCACCACTAGAATCGATTCAAGCCCTCTACCTTCAACCGGATGCTCTAATATATCCATAAAGCACAAGTGTGTCCTATCAAGACCATATCCTTGTGACAACGATAGCGCGTATGTCGCTTCCTCTAGTATGAAAAATTTTACCGTTTTCGCGTAATAATTCAACTTTGTATGGTATGCTACAAGCCAATCCATGCCTAGTATCACATCAAAGCCCTTTAGACCTAGGACATACAGATCTGAGGCAAATCTAGTTTTCCCAAACTAATAACACAACCCTTGCAAACTAGTTCTACTGGTACTATCCTCCCCATATGTGACATAACAGAGAAAGGGTAATCACACTTTTCTAGCCTAAGTGTCAAGGTGTCCAAGAATATACGTATTATGAAGGAATGGGAAGCTCCAAAATCAAAGAGGATTCGGTCAGGCCGAGTGTGAATTAGGAACGTACCTTCTACCATTCCCTCTGGCGCTCTCGCATCCCTAAGTACTACAACATAGGCTCTACCCTGAGGCTATCCCTCTTGATGTCCCTACTGTTATCCCTACTGATGTCTCTCCTGGTTAAGTATTGGTTGTAGTCGAGCTTAACCCTATTTGTTCTGCCTCGGTTGTTGATTCTGCCTAGCCTCTTGTGCCCCATTCCCTGCAGGCAATCTGCTGCTCTGTGTCCTATCTCACCACAGGCATAACAAGGTCCCTTAATTACACGCCTATTGCCCCCTTCAGCTTTCAGTGCTTCAGGCTGTGCAGGAACTACTGCAACGGTGTTCTTCTCTTCAGTTTTATGTCTCTTCTAGTTACTCAGGTTATCACGCTTCTTGCCTTTCTGTCCTTAACCGTTCTTCCAATCACGTTTGTCTGCTGACTTAGTCTTAGCTTTCTCACTTCTCTTCTGGTGTGCCTCCTGGATTTCTTGATCATGCAGTCATGCGCACTCCACAACCTTAGCGAAAGTATCGAAACTGTGTTGTCCGATAATGTGCCTAGACATCTGTCGATTCAATCCCCTAAAAAACTTCAGTATCTTACGTTGCTCAGTCGGAATAAGACCTGGTACATACAAGGCCAGTTTGGAGAACTCCCTCTCATACTCAACCACTGTCTGGTCCTCTTTCTGTCTCAAGTCTTGGAAATCCTTCTCCATCACCATTCGTGCACTCTGAAGAAAGTACTGATCAAAGAACATCACTTGAAACTGCTGCAAAGTTAGGGTAATAGTATCCAGATCCAGGGAACGAGACTCCCACCAATCCAGAGCATCATCTACGAGCTGAAAAGCTGCAAACCTGTGCCTATACTCCTCTTGACACTTAAAAGTACGGAACGTTTTCTCCAACTTCTTGATCCACTGATGAGCCACTAATGGATCTGTAGAACCCCTAAAAGTTTGTGGCTTCAAACTCAAAAAGTGTTTATGTAACTCAAGCCACATGGGCGCTCCTGCTCGTACAACTAGTGGTTGTGGCACTTAAACTGGGGCTGGTGCCACTGGACCCCTAGCACCCAATCTAGCATCCAGCTTGGCATCCACAACTGCCGACTGACTCCGTGATTAACTGACGAAACATCATCCACTAAGGCATTTGAGGGTTGCTACCTTTTGCCCAATCACCTAATCCTTGCCCGATCTCTCCCTGTTGTGATTATAGAGGAAACTCAGGTTGTGGTGCATTCGCCTCTTCAGTAGGAACATTATCGTTGTTCCCTCAAGTACCCCTACCTCTACGCCGACCACCTTTACCTCTTCCTCGCCTTCCAGACATAGTTTGAGACACAAAAAAAAGGGAAAGAAATAGAACTAAGTCTTTCGCTTTCCAAGCCAAACAATAATCAACAAGTAAACAATTCATTCAAGTGTACTCTTAGGTTTTGTGCCTATTGTGTCACAAACAACATCCTAGCTCATAATACTCCCTCTAGGACTTTGAACCTAAGGCTCTGATACCAACTTTATTGCCCCGCCCTCACATTCCAGGTCTGCAGCCCTTACTCAATGAGAACTGGGCATTTCCGCGAAACTATTAACAACCTGTAGCTCTAGGGTGTACGCATTACACCAAGCTAATAAGAAGTTTGCACTCATTTTCAAGACAAAGTAAAATAAAGCTGAAATAAACTTTATTAACTTAAAGATAAACTGTCATATGTACAAATGAATGAACGAATATTCTCAAAAAAATAATGGACTAAACAATGTCCCCAACTAAACTAAACATAATCAAAAGTAAAGTCATACATCTTCTCAGAAACTCTACGAAGTTCCCGAAGATTTATTTCCGTCTACCACGATGGCCGCCTTTACCAAGGATTCACCTATTGACCTGAAAAGATTAATAGTGCTAGGTCAAAACCTAGTCAGCAAGTTCACTAGTTCCCCTGGCTTAGATTCAGGATAACCATGAGTGCATTAACAATATTGCATAAGATATGTCAATAAATGATTAAACAAGGTAAATAGATGCACAAGGTAACGACTGTTGTGTTTTAAGGTCTTTAGTAAAGTTGAGATTCTTGCAGCTAGAGGTATAACCTAGTTACTACCCAAGTTTTTACCCATGCCTGTAGTTCACTCGAGACACTGGTCGTGTGCCATGTGAATCCGATGAACAGCCTCAAAATTTGTCCCCTGAACACCGGTAACCCCGTCGGCGTTACTTACATGTCAAGTGATTCCGTAGACCTCGCTTGGAGAGGACCAGGCCTTTACAGGACCTAACTATATTTGCACACAAGCCAAACAAGTTATTTAAGCACACATAAAGCTTATGGAGGATAATTGCATATTAAGCATATTTACTTATGATCACAAACCCAAGTATACTTAACCAAGCGTTTAAAGATGCATTCCCTACTAATAATACATGTTTAAACATAAACCTACCTATCATACATCATGGAGATCACCAACATAAACATAAACAACTTCATTAACAAGGAAAAAAAGATGAAACTGAAAGACAAGGCCAGTAGGTATCGATACCCCTTGCTATGGGTATCGATACTGCCTGCATCAGTTGGCTTTAGATGTGGGTAGTATCGATACCCACAGCAGGGAGTACTGATACTACCTGCATCTGTCAACTTCAGATGTGGGTAGTATCGATACCCACAACAGGGAGTATCGATACTACCTACATTTGTCGAGTTAACAGGAATAGGTATCGATACTCCCTATGTGAGTATCGATACCATCTGTCTTCTGCGTGATTTCAGGCCTTCGATTTCTCTTGTTATTTCATGTAATCTAGGGTTTATGCTATACAAAAGTTAGGGTTTTATATCCATGCTTCTAGTATCATAGTTTTCATGCACAATGTCAATAAGAAGACATGTAATCCTCAAGTAAACCTAGATTCATGTTTTCGACCACAAAGAAAAATGCATACAACACATGTAGATTAGATTTCATGCATTCACTCATTAGAAGCAAATAGCAACAAAACAGAAACCTAAATCTACACCAAAAGAGCAAGTTACTACTTGCCTCAAATCACCAAAGAAGTTGAAACTCAAGGAAGAAGAAAAGCTCTGCTACAATGGTGTCTAGGCTTCTCCCTCTTGCTCTCGATCCTTTGCAATCACCCTGCACAGAACCCTAGGTTCTTCTTCTAGAGATTGTCTCTCTCTCTCTCTCTCTCCTGGTCGAACTAAAATAAGAGGGGTTTTGGGTTTAGAGTTTATATTTATATCAATTATAAACCCAAACTTACTATGACTCTAACAGGGTGCCCTTAACAAAAATGGTTGCCCCAAAACATTAGTAATTAAAGAAATAAGGGTATTGCAAGTATGTTGCCTCATGATTTGGGTTCAGGTGGACCCTTGACCATAATTTGTCGATGTAGCAGCTGTTGTGATGGTCAGCTATTTGACTCGTGCAGACATCTTAATGATTATTAAAATAATCCAAGAGTTGTCACACTCCTCAAGTCTTCGCCTAATCTAGGCAGCATATAACCTCGACATTTCTAGAATCATCCACGTACCTATCCAAACGTGGTTTTCCAGAAAGAGAAATATAATAACTTATATTTCAATAGTTTTCCTTTCTCAAGAGAGTCCCATTCCTGTCAAGAGTCAGGAAAATATAACGAAAACATGTAACAAATCATTGTTTTTAGGAAAACTCCAGATCACCTCAAAATACATAATTTAATACTGTAAGTTTTAGTAGTAGAAAATATATTTTCCTATAAAAACTAAATATCCATGTATATGTTGTGATCTCCCATCTAATATTATTTCGGGGAAAGTCGGTAATATAATCCGGGGAAAGCCGGGTAATCAGGGGAAAGCTCGTAATATTCCCGGGAAAGCCGGTACTAATCATAGCCGGGGAAAATCCCAGCATAACATATATAATATATTCCTGGGAAAAGTCCGTACCTAGGGAATCACCAACACATACCCAACAACTGGGAACCTCCATCCCACACATCATCTCAAAATGACTACTTCTCCCAACATATGGAAGGAAGTAAAATATATATATATATATATTAAGAACCCTAAAATCCATTTGGTTTTGGAAATATACCCATCCCCAAAGCTCGATAACGATTAAGCCTCGATTCTTTTGGAAATATAGTTTATTTAACTATATGTAAGAAAAGAATCATCCATATATTTATATATGTATATAACTCATTCATATATACTAATTATTAGAAATCTAATTATTTTGAATAAAATAACTAATATTGTTTTACATCACTATGTAAAAGTATATATTTGGAGAATCATTTTCACATCAATAAGACATCACAAATAAATCATGCATACCTTACAAAATAATTACATTTGATTTATAAATGTGAACCCTAAAAAAAGCATTGAAAGTACTTTAATGGCTATAAGAGAGTATATATAAGTTCCTACCTCAAATCCCACAAGGCTAATTTTTTACTGCATTATTTGTCTCCAATTAATGCACTGGTCTTAGTACACACTCCCTAGCTGAAAACAACATGTTAATTCATTTCACAATTCCTAACTATTCATATTAATCTCTTACAAAATAGTTTGGTAATCTAAACTCTAACGTAAATAGTCTCTACAAAGTTCAAGTACCTTTAATCATTCTCTATTAAGACCAAGAATCCTATAATCTGTGAAAATATCATAATATCAAAGAAGGGCTTTAGGAAATACTAATAATCTCATCACAGATAAATTTTCAATAACAAAAAGGCTTCTTCGAACCTAAATTTCATTAATTGCTAACTAAGTGTAGCAACTAATTTAACATCTAAAATTTGAGATTGTTAAATCATCATATGGTTGAGGGTCTCTTAAATTCCCAAGCTTGAAAAACTGATTTTTACTTGAATTCTTTGTGCAATTGAGGAATTGGGAATTTTTATTCTCTTAACATTAATTTAGAGGAGACCCAAATACTCAAAATCATTGAATCTGAAATTCAATTTTGAATATGCCACCACAAACAAAATCAGTTCACTAAAATTTAAACACAAAAATCAAAATCAATTTCAAGTTCTTCAAATAAATCCCAAACTAGGTCCTTATAGAATTTAGGGGTTAATTTGTTCAAAATTATATTTACAATTACGGAAAATAATTTCTAACCTATAGGTTGCTTGATCAACTTCAAAAGCACCTCTAATAACTTGAATCAACTTCAAGTTTAATTCCTATCACATCTAATTTTATTTTATAGAAAACCCCCAATCTAACATTAACAACCCACAAATGGAAATAAATGTTACAATATTACCCTAATTTGATCTTAAATTAGCAAGGTGAAGGACCAACTTCATCTTCATCTTCATCTTCATCTTCATCTTCTCTCTCTACCGTCATCTCTCTCTCATTGTCGTCTCTCTTTCTCCCTTCCTTTCTTTCTTTCTTTCCTTTCCTCTCTTTCTTCTTCTCCTTCTTCTTCCTTTTCTCTCCACCATCCATTTCTTTCTTTATTCTTCCCTTTCTATTTCTCTCTATCTCTACTGTTGTAACTTCTAAAAGAAAGTTATATCTCTATTTTGTTTTACTTATAAAAAAATGGTGGAATAAAAAGAGATTCCAATCCACTTTATTAGATGATAGATTTAAAAGAAACTTTTTGTTGTAAATATACACATGCGAAGGGTATTTCAGTCATTTAGCTCTTCATTTAAATAGAAATTAATTGTCCATTCTCCCCAACACCACCACCACCCACCACCGGATCCACTCCACGTGACTCTACCGTCAAGTGTAAATCAGGTGTAAATAAATAACTATGGCCACGGGACACATCCGATGTTTCGTAAAAGGGCATAAGGTTATTTTGGTCATTTACTATGGCCACGGGATACATCCAGTATTTCTTAAAGGGTGAAGTACAAACTTATCTCAAAAACCTTAAAGGGCTAAGGACAAACTCGTCTATTTGTAAAAGTGAATGGGTTGAATAAGCCACAGCCGTCGAATCGATTCACATCAGTTTGCAGATGATGAAATCTCGACCGTCAGTTGTCTCTCTGAACAACACCGTTCTCCTTTATTATATAGATTAGGTATTTCCCCGTGCTTCCGGCACGGGTCAATACCTCGTTTGCCTCATCTCACGCGTGTAATTTTGTTAATTTTTTTACAACACAATTACACATATTCGAGGTATTTTTTACCTCTTTTGCCTACAAAATAACACGCCTCACCTATTTGGCAAATTCTCTCTTTATCTTTCGCATGTTTGTCGTGTTTAATTAAATTCATTCAAGATATTTGTAGGCAGGTAAAATACCATTGAACATGATAGTCATGCACAAAATAATATATTCACAGTAATCTCATCATTTCAGATTTTAATGAACATCACTCAAAATTATTTTTTGCGTAAGTTTGCTGTCCCCCAAAAAACTTAATACTTTGTTGGCACAAACATATGAAACCCACATAAAGTGTAAGTGGGGTGTATAATAAAAAAAAGATGTAATATGAATTTTCAAAAAGCGCGACTTAACAGGGCTCCATACACATCAATGCACTAAAAACCATCTTTTATTGATAGCAATCGATGGACTTTGAATTTAAATTCAAAGGCATTTGCTGCATTATTATTGAGTGGCCATAGTGGTGGATGAGAGAGACATTTATAATAATTCCTCGTATCCCCATCGAATCACATTTTCGTCGTCCACAAATATGATTTAGCTAGGTTCACATATAATTGATAGAAAATAAGTGTGCATCAGTGCATGTAGTAATAATTCATCCGCAAATATAATTCGAAAGTATGTGTGCATGTACGTAGATGTCAAATTTAAATGAGCAAGTGATTCATAAAAATATTAAACATAAAATCGTTAAATCTCATAATCACATAAAGTGTTCAACATACAAAAGGTCATGAAAATATGTTTATTACATTACCCCTTGAACCATATGCTCTATCTATTTTTCTTCTCTATCAAAGGCTTTGTATGTCCATACAAAGTTCAACCCCGTCTACCCCTCCAATATCCCCATTGTGCGATCATGATCACCTTTATAAATGTAGTCATGAATATATTTTATGGATCTTAAATCAGCACACAATTCAACGCTGATATGGGTGCGACTTAACTCTGGATCAACATGCCAATATTAGATAACAACGAAATAAAATGATAAAATAATTAAGTTCTAAATCTACATGCATATGAAAAACAAAAAAATAAAGAAGGGAAACTGTACTCTTCTACTTGCACATGAAAAAATGTATTAAAGTTAAGTTCAAAAATAGTTTAAGTAACTTTAAAATAGTTTAAAATTATTCTAAAGATTATTTAACATAAGTGGTTAAACCCACAAACAAAAATGATAATGGTTCTCAACGAAAATAAAAAGAAGAAGAAGAAAAAAATGATACATGCAAAAAAATAAAAAAGAACATAATAAAATGGAACTATTAATGGAAGACAAAGATCGAAGAAGAAGAATAGAACAAGAGCTGTTAAATACTGGCTTACTATAAAGCCCAGCCCCAGAGTTCTTCTCAACATTTTCGGAGTTCTCTAAATTATTCTTCTCGATGGACTAAAAGAATCAAACAGAGAAACAAATAACATACATGCATTACTGGAAGAAGAAGAATGGGTTAAAAGAATCAAACAGAGAAACAAATAATATACGTACATTATTGAAAGAAGAAGAAGAAGAGTTAGATCGAGTTACCTTGCTAGACTTATTCATCTCCATTAGAGTGAGAGTAACCTTAAGCAGTAGTTTATTTACCTTCTCAACATTAGGTTTAAATATCATGTTCAATGGACCCCATGGTTTTTACTATTTTTTGGTTATGTTTGTTTTGGTTAATTTTGGTGTGGGTCGTAATATGTATTTAACCATAATTAATACAATTAGTCTTTATCAAGTGTAATTAATAACCATAAGGATAACAATTTAGTAACCATAATTAATAACTGTGTAGGGCTCCTTTTCAGATTGAGCTTTCCGTTAGAGAAAAGAGCTTTCTCACTAAAGAAAAGAGGTTTCCAAAAGATAAACCTGACAAGAAGAGGTTTCCGAAAGGTAACCTGACAAAAATAATCTAGCACTTACAAACAGCTGTCTAGCACTTACAAACAGCTTTCAAGCACTTATGAACAGCTGTCATTCACTTATAAAGTGAAGGACAGGTGTTCATTGCTAATTGGCTAGGAACTTGACTTCTAAACTTGGCAAGTCTAAATATAGAGGAGCCAACCTCTCAACTGGGGACACAACTTCTGGAGCAGAGAAACCACTCTCATTTTCTCTCTCTAAAGCCCTTTACTTTCTCTCTCTAGAATCTTTTAAGTTCTCCCTCTAGGGAACCTCTTTATCTCTCTAAACTCTTTGAATGAAGGATCAAACCTCTTGGAAGGAATTTTGTCTCCTTCATTTTGGCACCGTCCGGTATTCTCTGACCTAACAAGACACAATCGTCGAAGATTGCTGGAAAAAGCAAGGTTGATCTCGACGAAATTAAGATAAGTATTATACTTTCTCTCTCTAGAAATTTCAGTCATCCTCTAAACTTTCTAGTGTGAGAAACATGAAAATCTTGTTTTTTAAATTTTCACAAATATAACTAAGAAAAGGACTAGAGGAATCCTAATCGATCAAGAATTAAAGAGATTTAATCATTTATTGATCAAAACAAATACGATGATGAGGTTTCAGGACATTTTTCTCCCTTTCTAAATTTTTACAAAAGAAACATCATATAATGTGTTTGATTCAACAACAACACAGACCTATTTGGTAGAAATTTGGCAGAGATTATGGCAATAAAAAAAAGGAGGGCAGATTGGTTACAACTGAAACACAAATCTCTCTTCTTCAAAGATTTCAGGGCATTTAGCCTACTAAAACTTGTTTTCATGGTCGGAGTATCAAAATCGCCGAAATCAAAAGTTCAAGAGAAGAGCTGATGAAACATATTCGGTTAGGAATTGAACTTTAGGAATCGATTTCAAAATAATACCAACAAATCGCTGGAACAAAAAAGAAGTGCAGATCTAAAAACCATGCGGATCTGAGCGTCTTCTTGAGCAAGTTTTGAGTGCCGATTTCTTCATGTAGATAGTTTTCTTCTTTTTTTGTAACGAAAGCAGCAGCAAATTGAAAATTCAGGACAAAAGAGTTCATCGAAAAAGATCATCATTGCTTTTGCAACGTTCATCGGCAAA
Source organism: Macleaya cordata (assembly GCA_002174775.1). Lineage (NCBI taxonomy): Eukaryota > Viridiplantae > Streptophyta > Magnoliopsida > Ranunculales > Papaveraceae > Macleaya > Macleaya cordata. The sequence continues at coordinate 756,206 of MVGT01002801.1, read as the reverse complement.
ATCGCCAGAGAAACCAGTCAAACCGATGGAAGATATAACTCTGTTCGGATCTGATTTCCACAACAAAATTGGACCTTCAGCACCAGATCAACACCGGTAAAATTTCATCATAAGTCTCCTCTGATCTCAACCTCAGGTTGAAAAATTTGAGAAAAAACCAACAGAAAATCGAAGATAGCCATAATAGAACCAAAAACACCTTTGGACTTCAACTTGATCTGGTTAAGGGTTTCGAATTCAACGTCAACACGATTTCAGTTCCTCTGTTTTGGTCTTGAAGAGTAGAGTCAGACTGGAGGATTTGTTGTTCATTAATCAACTTCACTGGAAAACAAACGAACAATACATAAATCAACGGCAACATAGCCAGAAAAATCAGGGAAAAAAAAAGAAACACACAGGTCAGAATTCTAACCTAATAAATGTGTTTTTTCTTCAATCAACAACATGAATAGGTAAGAACCTTTGAGAATTTAGGTTTCTAAAATTTACCTTATAATTGGGATATTAATATGAATCCTTAATTTGTTCTATCTCTCAAGCTAGAGAGAGCTTTCTATATGTTCCTCCAAAGAAACATATTTTGAACAATAAGGTCTTCAGAAATGTTAAAGACAGTTGTTCAAAAATTTCATTTAATTTTTAATATGTTGAATCAATAAATTTGATTCTAAATATTTTGCGTTTTAATTTTTGTTTTACATAAATTTTTAATATGTCTTCAGTAAGTACTTCCAAAACCAAATTTCAAATTTCAACTTCATTGAACAACATAAACCAATAACCATTAGTTACGCTCTGAAAACAAGCTGCTGGTCACAGTTCTATAACAAGACTTATTTTTTGTAAGGTTATACATTGATGGAAGGTCTTTTTCAATCTTCTGTATATTGTGATTCTATGAACTTTATTAAGATACAATCTTTAAATAATCAATGTTCGGATACCAAATACTCAACGGATTGATCATTATCTTCATCGACTCGATCTACATCGGATTTTTTCTTTGATCATCATCGACTTGATCTACATCGGACTTTTTCTTTGATCTTAGTCGATTGGATTTACATCGAACCTATCTTCATCGACTTGATTTGCATCGAACTTATCTTCATCGAATTGATTTGCATCGAACGTTTTCTTTGATCAATAACTTAACCAACTTGATCTACATCAGACTCAAAGTTGCGCTCAAATGTGTATCTACGGATTTCCAGGTTTCCCTTTAAAGCAAATCTTGGACAAAAGGTTTACAAGTACAACACTTGAAACCTACTAGCTAAACAACATAACAACTAATAAAAGGTCCTTCTTTATGTAAAGGTTTCTTAGGTTTACCCTTAAAATAAAAAACCAAAAACAAAGCTTTTTTAGGATTGCCCTGTCAAGCATCCAGAAAATAAAAAAGCACAAATAAAGTTTTCTAGATAACAGCCTTAAAGCTAGAAAGCTTTCAAAACTGGAAAAATAACAGGATTCCTGCTAAAAGGGAATGAATATAAAACAAATAAGTATTCCATTGAAGGGTCTTAAAAGCTGAATAGCTTTCAATACCTGGAAAACAATAGAATTCCTACAAGCATAAAGCAATTAACATACAAAACAATTAAAAGTTTTCCGAAAATAAGTCTTGAAGCTGAATAGCTTTCAACACTTGGAAAACAACATATAATAGAGTTTTAAGGTACATAAGCAAATATACATGGGCAAATTAAAAGAAACCTCTTCACATAGCTTCACATAATTGAAGTGCAGATGTAATACCCTTACTCCTTAAGTAACTAATGTTGGGGGGGAGCCCACTTTTGTTGAGGGCACCCGGTTAGAGTTTTAGTAAGTTTGTGTTTATATTAGATATAAATATAAACTAACTCCAAACCCCTTTGATGTTTTGATCGACCAAGAGAGATGAAGAGCAAGAGAGAAGGTCGACTAGGGCTTTGGAGGTAGAGAAACTTGAAGTTTCTCTTGAAGGTTTGATCGAGCAAGGATCGTGCACATGAGAGAAGGGGCTGAAGGCTTCAAGTGCAGGGATTCCTCTTCTTCCTTGCAATTGCGGAGAAGGTTTTGCTTTGAGGCAAGTAGTAACTTGCTATTTTGGTGTACATTTAGGTTTTCTATGATGTTGGTATGCTTCCTTAATTATTGAATGCATGAAAACATAGTTTATATGTTGTTTATATGTTAACTACTTGAATGAGGGCATGAAATCAATGATCAAATGATGGCTGCATGTTTCTAGTGGTTAGAATACATGGAATCTAAGAATATATGATAAATATATGTTTTCCTAACGTTTGAAGGTAAGAAAACCATGATCATATGGAGTTTCTAGGTGAAACAAATTTTAAAATCGCGAACAACCCAGGTGGTATCGATACCCACTGTACTCGACAGATGCAGGTAGTATCGATACCCCCTCTGTGGGTATGACTTGTATGTTAATGATTAAACATGTGTTAATAGTATTGAATGCATCTTTAAACACATGGTTAAGTATACTTTGGATGGTGAACATAAGTCAACATGCTTAATATGCAATTATCTTCTATAAGCTTAAGGTGTGCTTAAATAACTTGTTTGACTTGTGTGTAAACATAGTTTAGGTCTTGTAGGCCTGATCCTCTCTAAGCGAGGTCTATGGAATCGCCAAGTAAGGTATACAGAATCACTTGACACGTAAGTAACGCCTACAGGGTTATCAGTATTCAGTAGATGGATTTCGAGGTTGTTCATTGGATTCACGTGGCGCACGGCTAATGTCTCGAGTGAACTATAGGGACAGGTGAAACATGGGTAGTAACTAGAGAGCACTACTTGTTGAGAGAACCCAATTTTATGTGAAGATCATAAAACACAACAGTCGTGGATCTTGTGAATCTTTTACCGTGCTAAACATGTTTACCTTATCTCATGACTTATCTTTTGTCTATGTTAATACACTTACCTTTGTAAAGCATATGGTTAGCCCAAATCTAAGCCTAGGGAACTAGTGAACTTGCTGGCTAGGTTTTGACCTAGCACCATTAATCTTTTTAGGTCCAGGTCAGTAGGCGAATCCTCGATAGAGGAGGAGTATGAGAAAGGCAAGAATAAGTCTTTGGAGACTTCCTAGATTTCCATAAAGACATAGGATATTCTTTTAATAGGTTTTGTTTGGTTTAGACACTTGTTTAGTCCATTATTCTTTGAGAATATTCGTTCATTCATTTGTTCATTTGACAGCTTATCTTTAAGTTAATAAATTTGATTTCAGCTTTATTTTACTTATGTATTTAATGTGAGTGCAAGCTTCTTGTTAGCTTGGTGTAACGCGTACACCTTAGAGCTATAGGTTGTTAATAGTTCCGCTGGTATGCCTAGTTCTCATTAAATAAGGGCTCCAAACCTGAAATGTGAGAGTGGGGCATTACAGTTGGTATCAGAGCCTCGGGTTCAAAGTCCTTGAGGGAGTAATGTGAGTTAGGATGTTGTTTGTGATACGATAGGCACAAAACCTTAGAGTGCATTTGAATGAATTGCTTGCTTGTTGTTTGCTGCTTGGCTTAGATTGCGATAGATTTAGTTTTGTTTCTTACCCCTCTTTTTCGTGTATCTCAGAACTATGTCTGGGAGACGAGTGAGAGGTAGGGGTGGACGGCAAAGAGGTAGGGGTGCATGGGGGAACAATGATGATGTTCATACTGAAGAGATGAATGCACCACAACCCGAGATTCCTCCACTACCATAATAGGGAGAGATTGGGCAAGGATTAGGTCAGAATTGGGCAAGAGGTGTCAATCCTCAGATGCCAGAGTAGACGATGTTACGTCAGTTGATCACGGAGTCAGTAGGGGCAGTTGTGGATGCTAGGTTGGATGCATGTCCTGGTGCTAGGAGACCATTGGCACCGACGCCGGTTTAGGAGTCGCAACCACCAGTGGTGTGGGTAGGAGCACCTACGTGGCTTGAGTTACATAATCATTTCTTAAGTTTGAAGCCACGAACTTTTGGGGGTTCCACAGATCCATTAGTGGCTCATCAGTGGATCAAGGAATTAGAGAAGACATTTCGGACTTTCGAGTATCCGGAAGAGTATAAACAGAGGTTTGTAGCTTTTCAGCTTGTAGATGATGCTCTGGATTGGTGGAAGTCTCGTTCTCAGGATTTGGATACTACCACTTTGACTTGGCAGCAGTTCCAAGTGATGTTCTTTGACCAGTACTTTCCTCAAAGTGCACGAATGGCAATGGAGAAGGATTTCCAGGAGTTGAGATAAAAAAGACCAAACAGTGGTAAATTATGAGAGAGAGTTCTCTAGACTAGCTTTGTATGCACCGGGTCTTATTCTGATTGAGCAGAGTAAGATACAAAAGTTTATGAGGGGATTGAATCGATAGATCTCTAGGCACATTATCGGACAGCCCAGTTTCGATACTTTTGCTAAAGTTTTAGAGTGTGCACAACTTTATGATCAGGAAATCCAGGAGGCAAGTCGGAAGAGGAGTGAGAAAGCTGAGACAAATTCAGCGGATAAGCGTGATAAAAAGAATGGTAATGGTCAGTAACGGAAGAACTGTGACAACCGGGGTATCTAGAAGAGGCAGAATGAAAGGTCCATGTATATATTTTATTTGTCGAATTTGTTGTCAAAGATAAACTCAAGAAGGTCGTTGTAACGTGAGTTAGAGTCTAGAGAGTCTCGATTTGGATTCGATTGAAGAAAACACTCTGAAGAACTCAACTCACCACCGGAAAACAGCTTAGGATGGTAACTGTACCATAGGAGGTTAGAACCTTAGAGAATGTTCCCACCCTTAAAAATGATTTTAAAATGACTTAAAACACTTTAGAACTCAGTTGGGCACAACTGCTTTCAAAACCACATTGTTGGTTTCGAAAACAAAAGTCACCTAGAAACAGATGACTTTAGTTTCGAAAGCAACTTGGTGAGTTTCAAAACCAAAAGGTCCCTTTGGTTACAGGCGTCTTTGATTTCGAAACCACCTTAGTTGGTTTTGAAACCAAAATTCATCTGGAAATAGATGACTTTGGTTTCGAAAGCACCTTGGTTGGTTTCGAAACCAAAAGTGACTTTGAGCATCAGGACACTTCGATTTTGAAACCACCTAAGTTGATTTCGAAACCAAAAGTCATTTGGAAATAGATAACTTTAGTTTCGAAAGCAACTTTCTTGGTTTCGAAACCAGAATGCTGCTGAAGCAACAGATGGGCTTGATTTTGAAATCAGGATTCTTTCTTTCGAAAGTACCCTTACTGCTTTCGAAAGCAACTTGCGCCCAGATCTGCACGAAAAATTATCTTTTTGTTTTTTTTTCTTTTTCTATTAAACCCCATATTCGAGCTTGTTAGGTCATAAGTGATTGCAAGGGTTAGTGGGGAACTCTTCCTAGTGGAATAAGGCTGTCATTGATTAGATCTAAGAACATACTCATTACAAATGGTGTGTCTTAGATCTAAATCTAGAAATGCACTCATTACACTTGGTGCATTCTAGATCTAGATTTGAGAATCACCATTATAAATAGGGTTGATTCATTCATGTTCAAATGAACCATTCACCCCTAACCTCAACAAGTACTTGGAGAGTTTAGCTCGAAATTTATAGATTCCAAGCTTGTTGAATTTGGTTTAAATCCTTCCCATTTCAAACTAAAAACTCTATTTTTCTGTGCCGGTGGATTTCCGGAGGTTGAGCTTTGAGTGTTAAGCTCGTGGTAGTATACTCGAGGAATCAAGTATTGATTCAAGGTGCGTGACTTATATAGTTCAAGTTGGAGACGCATCATTGTCCACTAAAAGGCAAATTCGTGAAGTTCGAATTTGTAGAAAAACTGTACACCGTAGCTGTTGGAGCGTAGAGGGAGTCATAATTCATATCCATCGAGTGGTAAATCAGTTTGTAAGTTTTCATTAACTTTTAGTGGATTCTTTTCTGGACTAGGACCCGGGGTTTTTCCCATTTTGGGTTTCCTCGTAAACAAAATCTCTTGTGCATATTTTCACACTTATTATGAGATTGAATTATTCAATTCTTGTTCTTAATTTTGCATATTAAGAATCGAATAAGTCAATACTCTTGTTAGAGATTATTATTTTGCTCTTTATCACCTTTATAATTTTTATTAGGTGATTGTGTGATCCTTAACCTTAGTCACATTGACATACAGTAAATCCAACTAAAACTGTAAGACATTTAGACTTTCAATTGGTATCAAAGCAGGTTCACTTGCTGGGTTTAACAACCTAAGTGTGATCCTATTTGTCACTAAATGGATTCACAAAGAGAAGGTAGTGCTGTAAACAAACCACCATTGTTCAATGGTAGCAACTATCCTTATTGGAAAGCTAAAATGAGGGCTTTCCTAAGTCCCTAGACCAAAAAATTTGGAGAATTGTAGAAGTAGCTTGGACTCCTCCTACCATGATGACTGGTACCAGAGACAACTCTAGGGAAGTTCCCAAACTGGAAGACCAATGGACTTCGGATGAGAGTGAGGCAGCCACTAGAAATAGTAAAGTACTCAATGCGATCTATGCTGCTGTCACCGCCGATGAATTTCGTCGCATCTCTAATTACGAAGTAGCCAAGGAAGCATGGGACATTTTAATGGTCACCCATGAAGGTACTAGGACTGTTAGAATAGCAAAACTTCAAATGTTGGCCACCCAATTTGAAACTATTAGAATGGATGACAATGAAACCTTTGATGAATTTTATGCTAAATTGAATGACATTGTCAACAACTCCTTTGCATTGGGTGAAGTTTTTTCTAACTCCAAAATAGTTTGTAAAGTTTTGAGATCTCTTCCCGAGAGATTTCAAGCCAAAGTTACGACCATTGAGAAGAGCAAAGATATTAATGTTATTCTCCTTGAAGAATTTGTAGGGAATTTAAGGACATTTGAGGTTAGTTTCAAATCATCAAGGAAATCAAAGAACATTGCTTTTATAGCCTCAAGAAGCTCCAAGGAAGAGAAGGACCTCTCTAGTGATGGAGAAATGGCTCTTCTCACAAGACAATTCTAGACTTTCTTGAAAAACAAAAAGGAGAAGTTTAAAAAGCCAAGGTTTGGCTCATCATCCAAAACAAGGCCTCATGAAAAATTCAAAAACTTTGATAAAAAGTTTGAGAAGAAGAACTCCACAGAAGTATAATGCTTCAAATGTCATAGATTTGGACACATGGCTAATGAATGTCCAAACAAAGCTCCGACCAAAGTCTAGAAAGCAATAAAAGTCACACTAGACGATTCCAATTCGTTCTCCGATACTAATGAAACTAGTGATGAAGTAATCAAAGAGGAAATGAATGCTATGACTGCTACTCTCTCATAGATTTTCAAAAATGTTGATACTTCTAGTGAACATGAGGAGAGTGATGAAGAAATAGATCCGGATGAATTGTGTGTTAATCTCTTAAAAAAGAGTATGGATTTATCTAAAGATAACAAGGTGCTGAATGAGAAGTTGACATTCATTCAAACTGAACGAGATGAAGCCATGATCAAGTTGCAAAAAAGTTCCATCAAGAAAAAGCAACTTGAAGAATAGATCTCAAGGCTACTTACCAAGATTAACTCTCTTGAGTTGGATCTTAGGGAAGCCTTAGATAAAATCAAGCCTCCTGATTCCATTTTTGCCTCAACCAAGAGAGACTTGATCTTATCAAATGACTTGTTAGATAAATTTAATCATGGTTATATTTTTATATCTAACTTGTTGAATGCAGCCAAGACTGCAAATAATAAGAAGAGATTGTGTTATGATGCTACAACTAGTTCCAACTCACCACAAGGAACAAAGTTTATGAAAGCCAAGGAACAACATGCCCAAAAGATTCCTCCAAAGAGCACACTCGCTCAAACCAGCAAAAATCTGAGTAAGACAAAAGCCACATATTTTACGGAAGTGTGTTCTTATTGTGGTGTTTTAAGTCACTTGCAAAATACTTGCAAATTTTATATGGAAGATGCCTTCAATGAACAAAGAAAAACAAATCTTCTCTATTAATACAAAGAATTGCAAGCAAAAGCAAGGAACCTATCCGGTGGGATCTCAAAACTCATAAGGAGTACACAAGGTAATGTACCTAAAGGTAAAACTCCTCACAACTCAAAGGAGGAACCTGCTAAAACTAAGGTAGTTATTCCTAAAACTACTAAACCCATCCTAGATAGCACCAAAGAAAAAACTATGTGGGTTAAGAAAAGTGAGATAAGGGCTAATGTTGCTTTGATTGCTTATAAAGCATGTAACTCAATTGATTAGTTTCTTAATAGTGGTTGTAGTAGGCACATGACTGGTGACAAATCATGCTTTAGTCACTTCAAAAGTCATGTTAGGGGAGTTGTAACATTTAGTGATGGAGCACTATTAAGTTACCCGATGTACCAAAAATCAAGGATGTACTCTATGTTAAAGGTATGAAAGCTAACCTTTTAAGTATTAGCCAAATTTGTGACACTAACCATTCTGTGAAATTTACCTCCAATAGATGTGAAATCATGAATGGTGATGGTAAATGTGTTATGATTGGTAGGAGATCTAGTAGTAATTGCTATATGATTGATGCATCTCCTAACCTTACATACAATTTGTCTAAACTTGATGTTACTCACCTTTGGTATCAAAGACTAGGTTATGTCAACTTCAAAGACCTAGCAAAGATTGCTAACAAGTGGGCTGCCCAAGGTAAGTAAAAATGTTGATGGAGTATGTCGACCATGCCAAAAAGGTAAACAAACTAGAAGTCCACATAAATCACCGAAAGATATTGCTACCACCAAACTATTGCAATTAATTCATATGGATCTTATGGGTCCTATGAGAACCGAGAATATTGGTGGAAAGTGATACATCTTAGTCATGGTTGATGATTTTTCTAGATATACTTGGATTGCTTTTCTTAGAAACAAAATTTGATACTTATGATGAATTTTTTATTATATGCCAGTGAATTCAAAATGAGCAAGATTTCAAGATCAAATGGATAAGAAGTGACCGTGGTACAGAATTCAAGGACTTAAAAGCTGAAGATTTTTGTGGCAAAAATGGCATATAGCATGAGTTTTCAGCACCCATAACTCCTCAACAAAATAGGGTTGCTGAAAGAAAGAATCGTGTGATTCAAGAAATGGCTAGAGTACTTCTGCATAGCAAAAATATAGCACAAAGGTTTTGGGGTGAAGCTGTGTTTACTGCATGTTACTTGGTTAACAGAGTCTATCTAAGACCCAAAACTCTCAATACCCAATATGAACTTTGGTTTGGTAAGAAACCAAATTTAAATTACCTTCGTGTCTTTGGGAGTCCATGCTACATCCTTAGGGATAGAGAAAATGCTGGAAAATTTGACTCCAAAAGTAATGAAGGATTCTTCATTGGGTATGCCTTAGATAGTCGAGCTTTTCGTGTCTACAACAAAAGGACCGAAACCATCATGGAATCCATTAATGTTGTTATTGATGATTATAACATATCTTCCTCCTAAGAGTCGGATGAAAAATAAGATACTCCACAAGACTTGACTACAAATGATCAAGTTATTGAACCTGGAAATCTTCCTCAAGACCATCCAACAACATGGGCTCAAAGATTACATAATCCCGATGAAATTTCCATCGGTGTTCAAACTCGGAGACAAGTTCAAAATATTGTAAATCATGTTAAGCAACAAAATGATGGGATATTTATATCTCAATCAAAATATGCCAAGGATCTCGTAAAGAAGTTTGGCATGAAATCTGCAAAAGATGCTCGCACACCGATGGGAACCCCTATAATGTTAACAAAGGACTTAGCTGGACAGGAAGTAGACCAGAAATAATATAGAAACATGATAGGGAGTCCTCTTTATCTTACAGCTAGTCGTCCTGATATTTCTTTTAGTGTAGGTGCTTGTGCTCGCTATCAAGCAAAACCTAAAGAGTCACACTTAACAGCAGTCAAACGAATCATTCGTTATGTTAAGGAAACTCTTGGATTTGGCTTGTGGTACACTAATGACACAAATTCTGAAATAGTGGGCTATTCTAATGCAAATTCGGCAAGCAGTGTTGATGACATAAAAAGTACTTCAGAAGGCTGCTACTTTGTTGGACACAACTTAGTAGCGTGGCAAAGTAAGAAACAAAATTCTCAATCCTTATCAACTGCTGAAGCAGAATACATTGCTGCAGGTTTGTGTTGTACTCAATTGTTATGGATGAAACAAATGTTGTCTGATTATGGCATTGAACATGATATTATGACTGTGTTTTGTGATAATACCAGTGCCATTGATATTGCTAGAAATCCAGTGCACCACTCCGGGACTAAACACATAGACATAAGATATAATTTTATTTGTGACTTGGTTGAAAGCAAGGTTATTTGTCTTGAGTTTGTTCCTACTGAGAAACAATTGGCTGATTTACTTACTAAACCTCTAGATACTCTTAGGTTTGAACTCCTTAGAAGATCTATTAGTGTGGTTGTTAACTAGTTTTCGACTCACTCCTTCCCTGTTGTTGCATTGTATATCTTTTTAAGTTGAAGAGTGAGTTTTTTATTATTAGTTTGCTTTTAAAAACTCTGCATTCTAATTATGATGTGTTCATAAGTGTTCTTCTTATTGCAATTTACTATTGTTTGTAGAATACTTGAACATTTAAAAGATTTCACAGATTTGATTTATCTAGCCTTATTTTGATATAGCCTGTGAATCTCTTCATTAAATCCACATACTCTATTAACTGATCTATTGTTTCTTGTGAACATAAGGAGTGTCTTGATTAAGTGTGATTTTATCCTAGTTGGATCATTGAATAAGTGTTAAAAATAAAGCTTATGATTCATTGATGGACTGAACCAACTGGTTGGACTATCTTCTAGGTTGGTCTGTTTGATGAAGTACAAAATTACTTTATAATATCTTGTTTTATCCTCACCAAAATAGTAAGCTCTCGTAAAAGATTTTGACCTTGGTGACAACACCAAAAGAGTGAGTTCTCGTAAAAAATGTTGAACTTGGTGTTTGAATATTGTGAGATCCCGCAAAAAGATTGGGAACTCGATGTTCATTTTCCTTCATCTTGACCTCATAGTGATCCACTTAGTTTCAATAGGGGTACTTTCTTGGTTGTGTCTCCTCAGATAAGAGATGCTTGCAAGTTCAAGGAAAATATTGGAATCTTGTTGGTGATTTATGTCTCATGCAATTGAGTACCTCAAAATTCTCTTATTAGACTCAAACATGAAGGTATCTTATAGGTTGCTCTGTGAGATGGTTCTTTCATGCTGGGTAAGATTCAGATTTGGAGAATTCAGTAAAATAGACAACCTTTCCTTATTTTCCATTTAGGATGATCTCACACAACGATATTGTTCTCTCAATACACACACACACACCTTAATCAAGATTCTGATTATTGTGGTGTTATTTGGTTGAGAATCAGCAAGGCTATGCTAGAATAAATTTTTGCAAAAATCCATTGTGATTGTATTTTGTCATTCATAGCCTCGAGCAATAGGTAACTTTACTTCAATCAATTCCATTTCATCCAGAACCTATTGCATCATTGTTTTTTATTAAAAAGGTGTTTTTGTGGTTGCATTTATTTTGTTTTAAAAGTGAATTTTTTTTAATATTTTTGATTCTCTCAGTTCACTTTTGAAACCAACAGAGTCACTTTCGATGGTTTCGAAACCAGCCCTTCCCTTTCGAAAGAAACAAAACTGATTTCGAAACCAATATGATCTGTTTTCACTAGGTTTTGACTTTCAAAACCATTTTTGTCTATTTCGAAATAAAAAATCACCTGGCTTTATTTTTAAACTGATACTTTCGAAAGCAACTTATGTACTTTCGAAAGCAATTATATCTGAAGACAGGTGTTTTACGCTTTCGAAAGCAGCAACCATACTTTCGAAAGGGACTGGACCTGTTTTCAGTATTGGGTTTATGCTTTCGAAAGCAAACTGGTGCTTTCGATAGCGCCGCCTGAACTCGCGATTTTTAGGATTTTTTTGGCGAGGGTACAAATATAATCTATCAAAACCAAAGGCTCATTTCATTCTTTCTAAGTTGTTTCGATAGAGAGAAGGCTTTTAGGGTTTTTAAAACTCAATTATAAGATCTTCAAGTCGTGATTCCCCTCTTAATCTTCATCATCGACATCTTCTCCAAGGATTATTCATGATTATTGGTAAGTTTTTACCCTCGATTCTCTCTTGATTGATTTTTCTTTGGATCTCCTTTCATCAGCTATGACCAAACGAAAGGTAGAGGGACCTGAATCTAGAGCCCATTTTTCAAAGCAATTCAAAAACCCCATAGATCCTTCTCAAAATGTGATTTGCCCAACCTCTAGGGTAAAATTTTATTCTAAGGAGTGTCTTTTAAACTTCAACAAATACTTCAACAAGAAAGCTCTTGTTGTAGAACGCTCCATTGTGTTTGAAGGTTATATTCTTAGTAACACTGCCCTTATTCTTAGAAATCATCACTGGGAAGGGTCTGTTTAAGGGTGAAGGAAATGCTTATCCACGACTTGTGAAGATTTTTTATGCTAATTTTCATCACATTGATCGTGAAAAATCTTGTTTCTCTACAACGGTGTCCGGGAAGGATTTTGTTGTTGATTCCTCCCTTATTGCATCCCTACTTAAAACTTGGTTGATGAGGATGATGCACTTTCATTTCCTCCTATCCGGATTAAAGGCGAGCCCTATCAACCTACGGGAGAGATGATTGCTGAAGTATTGACAGGGAAAGAATTTTATTGGGATGTTGACTTCCCTACAACCAAATGCACATTACAGTTTAAAACTCTTGCCATTATTGCTGCTACTAATTTGTTTCCTTGCAAAGGAAATAAGAGTACACTTTCTAACACATAGTAGAGTTCCTCTATCACTTGGGTAAGGCTCAACCCATTCGAATGGCACTTTATAATCTCCTAAATGATCACCATAAATGGAGAAACCTCTAGGGTTAAGATCTTTAGCTTTTCCAAAACTGATTGAGAAAATTCTTAAAGCCAAAGGGGCACGGATTCCAAGTGGAGAACCAAAACTTGATGCTATGCATCCCGTTGACAGCTCTACAGTACCGAATCCAAGGACATCTTAAGGGAAAGAAGATACAAGCATCTGCTCCTGCTCACTCTGCTCCTGCTCCTAGCACCTCTCAGGTCAGGTCCTCCTCCTCCAAAGCAGCAAGGAGAAAAATAAGAAGCTAAGCTCGGAAGGCTCAAGCACAGGCCACAAATGCCATCTTAGCTTATATGAAGTTGCTTGTGCCAGCAGTCAATTCAATAGCAACAAAGCTAGGATGTGGCTGGTGTTTCAGTATTGCCTGAAGAGGAACAGGCAAACACATCCCATAATAGGCCACTGAAACCAGAGGATGAAGTGGAAGATATTGACTCCTAGGATGAGTCTACTAATGTGCCCACTGCAGATGATGATGATGATAGTAATGCTGATGATGGTGGTGAAGATGAGAGAGAAGTAGCTGCTGCTTATGTCCAGGAGACCACTCCTAGTGGTGACACTATACCACTAGCAAGTGAAGGTAATGATGATCCACCCTCGGGTACAAAGGTGGATAGCTAGACTTATTTCTGTCTCCCTTTTTTTGTTGAAGTTATGAATGATGTGTGATTTGGTTTCATTTCTTCATTTGCAGCTTCATCTTTTACTTTCTAAAAACTTTTTATCTGGTTTTAAAATATTGAATACTGATGGATGATTAAGTTTTAGTTCGTAAATGAATGGTTTGTTTCCTTTCTCCATACATGTGTTTGAATGTATCTTATTGTAGGTTTTTTATTTTTCCCACCTTTGTCCATTTCTGACAAAAAGGGGGAGAAGTGATTATATTTCTAAATGATTAACGCAGGATAGATATATGTTTATGGGGGAGAGAATTCATTCTCATAAAGGGAGTTGCTTGAATTTTCCCCGTGATCTCATTACAGGTGTATTCATTTTTATCTTATTTTGGTGTGAGTTTAACTTTTTGCAGCAAACACAAAGACAACTGCTAGAGTCTAGTGTCAATATTATAGGGGAGTATTTGTCTTTTCATTTGTTTGAGTTTATTATAAGAGAAATTGTACTTGAATGGGGAAGGATTGTCTTTTGTATTTCTCTTATAATAGTTTTTGTCACGAAATCTACAAAGGAGGAGATTGAAAGGTCCATGAGTTTTCTAATATATTTTATTTTTCGAATTCCGTGTCAAAGATAAACTCTAGAAGGTCTTTGTAACTTGAGTTAGAGTCTAGAGAGTCTCAGTTTGGATTGGATTGAAGAGAAGACTCTGAAGAACTCAACTCCCCACCGGAAGGTAGCTTAGGATGGTAAGTGACTTAGAACACTAAGTACCATAGGTGGTTAGAACCTTAGAGAATGTTCCCACACTTGAAAATGGTCTTAAAATGACTTAAAACACTTTAGAACTCAGTTGGGCACAATTGCTTTCCAAACCACATTGTGGGTTTTGAAACCAAAAGTCACCTGGAAACAGATGACTTTGGTTTCGAAAGCAACTTGGCTGGTTTTGAAACCAAAAGGTCCCTTTGGTTACAGGCATCTTTGATTTCGAAACTACCTTAGTTGGTTTCAAAACCAAAAGTCATCTGGAAATAGATGACTTTGGTTTCAAAAGCACCTTGGTTGGTTTCGAAACCAAAAGTGACTGTGAGCATTAGGACACTTTGATTTCCAAACTACCCAAGTTGATTTCGAAACCAAAAGTCATTTGGAAACAGATAACTTTAGTTCCGAAAGCAACTTTCTTGGTTTCGAAACCAGAATGCTGCAGAAGCAACAAATGGGCTTGATTTCGAAAGTACCCTTACTGCTTTCGAGAGCAACTTACTGCTTTCAAAAGCATCGCCCAAATCTGCACGAAAAAGTTTTCCTTTTATTTTTTTTCTTTTTTTATTAAACCCAATGTTCGACCTTGTTAGGTCATAAGTGATTACAGGGGTTAGTGGGGAACTCTTCTAGTGGAATAAAGCTGTTATGGATTAGATCTAAGAACACACTCATTACGAATGGTGTGTCTTAGATCAAAATCTAGAAATGCACTCATTACAATTGGTGCATTCTAGATCTAGATCTGAGAATCACCATTATAAATAGGGTTTATTCATTCATGTTCAAATGAACCAATTACCCTTAACCTCAATAAGTACTTAGAGAGTTTAGCTTGAAACTTATAAATTCCAAGCTTATTGAACTTAGTTCAAATCTTTCCCATTTCAAACCAAAAACTCTATTTTTGTGTGTTGATCGATTTTCGGTGGTTGAGCTTGGAGTGTCAAGCTCGTGGTGATATACTCGAGGAATCGAGTATTGGTTTAAGGTGTGGGACTTGTAGAGTTCAAGTTGGAGACGCATCATTGTCCACTAAAAGGCAAATTCGTGGAGTTCAAATTTGTGGAAGAACTATACACCGTAGTTGTTGGAGCGTAGAGGGAGTCGTAATTCGTGTCCATCGAGTGGTAAATCGGTTTGTAAGTCTTCATTAACTTTTAGTGGATTCTTTTCTGGACTAGGTCCCGGGGTTTTTTTTAGTTTAGGTTTCCTCGTAAACAAAATCTCTTGTGCATATTTTCACACTTATTATGAGATTGAATTATTCGATTCTTGTACTTAATTCTGCATATTAAGAACCAAATAAGTCAATACTCTTGTAAGAGATTATTGTTTTGTTCTTTATCACCTTTTTAATTTTTATTAGGTGATTGTGTGATCCTTAACCCTAGTCACATTGACATATGGTTAATCCCTAAAACCGTAGGACATTTAGACTTTCATAGAAAATGGAAGAAAAGAACATGGGTGCAGTAGTTCCGCACAGCCCGAAGTAGTGAGAACTAAAGGGGACAATAAATGACTAATTAAAGGACCTTGTTATGCCTGTGGTGAGGTAGGACAGAGAGCAGCGGATTGCCCACACGGTAATTGGGCACAGGAGGCTAGGTAGAATCAACAGCCGAGGTAGAATGCACAAGGTCAAGCTCGACCCCAGCCAGCTATACCTGCATCTAATCAGGAGAGGCAGCTATAAGGACAGCCACAGGGACAACATCAAGGTAGAGCCTATGCTGTAGTACCTAGGGATGCAAGAGCGCAGTGGGAATTATGGAAGGTTTGTTCCTAATTCATACTCGTCCGGGCCGAATCCTTTTTGATTCTGGAGCTTTTTATTCCTTTATATCTAGTATGTTTTTGGATACTTTGACACTTAGGCTAGAAAAGTGTGATTACCCTTTTTTAGTTATGTCACCTATGGGAATGGACAGTACCAGTAGAACTAGTTTGCAAAGGTTGTGTTATTAGTATGGGAAAACTAGATTTTGCCCAAGATCTTTATGTGTTAAGTCTAGAGGGCTTCGATGTTATACTAGGCATGGATTGGCTTGCTGCATACCATGCAAAGTTGGATAATTACGCGAAAATGGTAACATTTTCCATACCAGAGGAAACGACATACGTACTGTCATTGTCACAAGGATGTGGTCTTGATAGGACACACTTGTGCTTTGTGGATATGTTGGAGCATCCAGTTGAAGGTGGAGAACTTGAATCGATTCTTGTGGTATGCGAATACCGTGATGTATTTGGCGAGGTCCCAGGGTTACCACCTCATAGAGAGATAGACTTCTGTTTGGAGCTAGTTGCGGGCACAAAACCGATTGCTAAGACACTTTATCGGATGGCTCCAATAGAGATGAAAGAATTGAAGAACCAGATAGACCAGCTTATGGCTCAGGGTTTCATACGTCGTAGTTCGTCACCTTGGGGTGCACCAGTTCTTTTTTTTAAAAAGAAAGATGGGTCTATGAGACTATGTATAGACTACTGGGAATTGAACAAGGTTACCATAAGAAATAAGTATCATTTGCCTAGGATAGATGATCTACTTGATCAGCTTAAGGGAGCACAATGGTTCTCTAAGATAAACTTAAGGTTAGGTTATCATCAGCTTAGAGTTTGAGAGTAGGACATTCCTAAGATAGCATTTGTGACAAGATATGGGTCTTACGAGTTCTTGGTAATACCGTTTGGGCTTACTAATGCACCAGCCGTGTTTATGGATCTGATGAATCGGATTTTCAGAGACTTCTTGGATCAGTTCATGATTGTCTTCATTGATGACATTCTAATTTACTCCAAGACACGAGAAGACCATGAGATTTATTTTCATAGAGTACTTTAGACTCTATGAAAGCACCAATTGTATGCTAAATTCGAGAAATATGAATTTTGGCAACAAAAGGTGAAGTTCTTAGGACACGTAGTGTCAGGGGTGGGAGTGACAATGGACCCTCCAAAGTTCAGGTTGTACTAGAGTGGAAGCAACCGACTACAGTGACAAAGGTTCGAAGTTTTCTAGGTTTGGCTGGGTACTACAAGTGGTTCATCGAAGAATTTTCGTGTATAGTAGGTCCTTTGACTAGTCTCACTAAGAAGAACATTCCATTCAAGTGGGATGACAAGTGTGAGCAAGCATTTCAAGAGTTGAAAGCAAAGTTGACAACAACTCTAGTTTTAATTATATCGGAGAATGGAACCGGGCTCGTGGTGTTTACCGATGCGTCGCATCAAGGACTGGGATGTATTTTGATGCAGAACAATCGAGTCGTTGCTTATGATTCGAGACAATTGAGGATACACGAGCGTAACTACCCGACTTTTGATTTTGAGTTAACAGTGGTAGTGTTTTCACTTAAGATTTGGGGACACTACTTGATAGGTGAAAGTTTTGAGCTCTTTTTAGATCATAAGAGTCTCAAATACTTGTTTTCACAGAAGGAGCTTGAAAGTCTAAATTCGCCCTACGGTTAATGAATTTAACTGTAAGTCAATGTGACTATGGTTAAGGATCCCACTATCACCTAATTAAAAATTACTAAGGTGATGAGAGTACAACAAAAATCTCTAACAAAAGTATTGACTTATTCGATTCTTAATATGCGGAATTAAGAACAAGAATCGAATATTTCAATTTCACAACAAGTATAGAAATATGCACAAGAGATTTTGTTAACGAGGAAAAACCCAAACTGGGAAA